>JAQIXQ010000277.1:0-37696 GCA_034700485.1 Pseudosinella alba | reverse complement strand
GTAATTACTGGAGAAATGCAATGAGGATAAGAGAATTTGTAAGAACTTTCTAATATTATTTTATTATATATTTTTACGTACTTAATTCAAAATAATAAGACAACCTGATGTAAATAAATCTGTGTAACCATTTAAATCGAGTGACCGTGTATGATGGCAGATATGGTCAATAAATAAATACTTACTTACTATGTAACTTTTCTTACCAGAATAAATGCTAAGACATGTTTCATTTATGATCAATCTTTATTCTACTTTTTTGCATGATTGGATCAATTAACCTGTGCGGTGCATTTAAATTCTACGATAAAAGCATCAAATTAACACAACCACTCAAAGCATTATTCAACAGATTGAATGGAGTTTGTCGGTCTACGAAATTACTTGATCCAAACCTCACCATCACCTTCCCCATTGACCTGACTACTCTTTTATGCATGACTTTCGACAGCCCCCCAGAATTCCTTCTCGCATCATGAAAACATTTCTCAGATTTCTCCAGGATCTCCGCCCCCACAGTAAACATGATCGTCAGAATCAGACAGTCAAGAAATGTAAAAGGGAACAATGCAAACCCCGGCATTTCGATTTGACTGTGGAGCTTCACGGAGGTGTATAGACAGACCACCATGCCCAGAACGCCTGTTATCATGATAGCCGGAATTAGCAGTGACTGGAACGCCGCGTTGAAGATGATTGAGAGCAGTTGAACCTCACGATATATTTTGAGCCCGTTATGTTCAGAATCATATCCAAATTGATGATCATTCTCCATTTTTAGTATTCTCCTGGCATATGAAATGTACTGTGACAAGCATTGCATCCCAGCAAAGACACCGCTGAACACTTGAAATGATGTGACTGCAATCATGCATGACCACATGTAGACGTCGAACAGCGTTGTCACGATTCTGATCAGGATCAATTCACACTGGTCATATGCATGACAATGACCATCCCAGGAAAGCAGGATGTATCCTATGAAGGGTGGCATGCATGGCTTCACATAGAGCAATCCACCGATAAACAGCGGAGCTAGGAAGCAAGTGAGCAGGGACAAGGACAGCATCAATTTGGTTATCATGACGGAACGACTGGTTCCAATTTGAGCTTCACCTGCAAAAAAACAAAATTAAGGGGGGGATTGTTATTTTTTTGTAAATGAGATTTATTTAGTTACGTAGTTATTATTCTTACTGATGTCATGTCTTCCCTCGAAATTTAGGCATGATCCAAGCAGAACAAACTGCCCATTCCCCTCCAGTCCCGCAATGAGGGTAAGTCTGAAAATGAGACCAAGTAAACTACATGGGGTGAATAGCAACCCAATTATTTTTTCAGAGATTTCCAAATCCTTCATTGTTATCAAGTAGTTGATAACGATGGCAGCAGAATATGCCGAATTAGCAGCAAGATTATATTTGTAGAAACGCTGCCTTCGTATTGAGTTGCTTGGAGTAGGACCTATGTTTCCTGGTTGCCATTCATATGGGACAAATGCCGCCTTTTCCAACATCCGGAAGTGGATGTTGGTAAAATGAATTGTTGATTTAATCATAGTATTTGTATGTGTCTTGTACTGGGTCCGGGTGAATTTAAAAAAAATATATGTGCTAAAAATCGCAATTTAATAAACTATAAAAGTGGCTTCTTCGAAATTCTCGTCTGCAGTTGGGAAACGCAGGAGGAAACTGAAATGGACGTTGGACATATCCAGTCAGGGTTCCCACAATATTCCTTTTCCTTCGAATTGAATAAACGATCTAAAACCGTAAATATAACTTGATCTTGAATCGTAGAGTTTACCAACATTATAAGCTGAGAATTTAAATTCCAAGGCTCCAATCACTCTCATTCTGACCCGTTCTCAAGTTATCGCGAAGACACATGGACGGACAGAGTGACAGCCAGTGGCTTCGGAACCTATTTTTTCGAGGGGGGAAACGGGATCGAGGGGGGGATTTAATAGTATTTTTCTTAATATTTTACTGTTTTTGTATATACTTATATAGAAAAACAATACAATTTTCGATTTTCAGGGGGGGGGATTTTCCCCCCGGTTCCGACGCGCATGGTGACAGCGTAATCTAAAGAACTTTGCTACGTCGTAAGTTAATAATTACGTCCTCACTCCCGACACTTGACAGACATTCTCCGATAAATTTAATTAACTTGGTTCAGAAATGCGCGTTAATATTCTAATAACTTGGTCAAGGAGTCTTGGAGTTTAAGTGTGAACTCTTTTATTAAATTTGATTTGATGTATTCTGCCTTTAACGTGTTCCATAAATTATTAAAATAATGCCAACATGATAAGGGCAAAAAGAGAACGTCCGTGAAACTCGTGAGTCAGAATTCCTTAAAGTTTACACCCTTCGTGGTAAGTGGTAGTGGAAAAATATCATCATCATCATCATCGTAAAATATAGCCAATACGTAATATATAGCCACATAATATACCGGGTGCTCAACCACATATATACAGAGCGTTTCAAATCCCATATACAGGGTTCCCAACCACATATATACAGGGTGATCACCGTGTAATATATACCGGGTGGGGTCACCATAACCAAAAATTGTATATGTATACTTAATGTTTATTAACTATAAGTAGCATGGACGCAACCACCCTAAGTGTATACTGTATATATTTATAAGGATGTGAACCAATATACAGGGTCACCTAAATTGAGAATATCACTTAAGGTCACTTAAGTTAAAAAAAAATATACGAGGTCAATGATTAGCTTTTTTTGTGTTAGTTTATGGAAGAAAATTTGGCAAAATTGGTTCAACTTTGGTAACACGGTATCTGAAATACCCTGTATATTTTGCACCCCCCTATCCTCTCCATGCTAATTTTTAAATTAATTTATAAATTAGCGTAACTCCGGATCCCATAGGCATTCCACGCTGAGTTTTTGAACATATATGTAATTTCGCAAGCCCAATCGAATGCGACCATTATTGAAAGGGAACCGACATGGGGTCATAGGTAAACATCGATTTTAAATTTTTGAAATCGCAACGGGGGCAGTGGGGGAGGGGTACCAGTTTCCAACATTTTTTTAAATAGTAGTATACGTTCTTGGCTTTCGAGCGGTATCAACATGGAAGGTGTAGTATGACCACATCTTTTAATATAAAATTCCAAATCTACCTAGTCAAAAATATGGGTGGTGTCAACTTTAAGGAATTCTGACTCTCGTAAGTAATTATGAGTTACCATAAACCGATAAATTATAATTGATAGTGGCCTCCATGTGTTCAAATTAAATTGTCATGCGGAAATACTCACAATCAAGCTTGTGAATTTCGATCATATATATAATATGCGAGAGTTGTTGTTGTTTTTGTCATTGGGGAGAGTTCTTATGCCACAAATTGCTGGTGAGTGTACATAGTCAAAAATTTTGCTTATTAATTATTATGCTGGTCATTTCTCATGCCAAGCTCTCTACGAATGACGAAATCTGCTGATCAATCTAATCTGACGAGGAACATATCTTTGCTTGTAATCGCTAATCGGGATGCGATTACCACTGGCTTGTTCAGATTTTTTCGCTGATTAAAATGTGCTATTAATCAGTCTGCAAAACCCAAGGGCTTAATTTTAATGAGCAATTAAAGTTATAGGCCACGCGCTCTATGTGCACTTAAAATCCATTAGCCTCTCTGCTCCATGCTCCTTTCACTGTTTCAAACTACCACTCACTCACAGCAGGAGTTGCAGTTAGAGGTGGAATAGGTTAGCTCCTCCCCTAAAAGACAATTACCTAGTTAATTATTTTATAAACATACCAATACCAAAAGTAATTAATATGGTAAATACTAAATTAACTAAATGAAAATTTCAATTGGCATTCTCTGTAACTTTTTAAATTGAAATTATTTATTCATTATTTATTTTTCAAAACCGATTTATTTTACCTTGCCATTTCTGCTCCCGTTTTCTTAATTATATGTATATTTAAAGAGATTTTGATTAATTATTCGGTAAGTAACTTGGCTTGTTTGCATCTAGCTCCAACTCCTGCTGCGAGGGAGTGGTAGTTTGAAACAGTGAAAGTAGCATGGAGCAGAGAGGCTAATGGATTTTAAGTGTACATAGAGCGCGCGGCCTATAACTTTAATTGCTCATTAAAATTCAGCCCTTGGGTTTTGCAGACTGATTAATAGCACATTTTAATCAGCGAAAAAAACTGAACAAGTTAGTGGTAATCGCATCCCGATTAGCGATTACAAGCAAAGATATGTCCCTCGTGAGTATGATCAAATCAATTTGAGTATGAAGGAACTTATATGAGAGGTTTAATTCTAACTATTAATTTAATCATCAAGATATATTACAATAAAAACAATTCAACATTTATCAAACAAAACAATAATATGAAAATTCAAACTATAAAATAAAATTTAACGGTTGTTTAATATTTAACGCAACTTGAAAAGCCCAGTCACCAAATTACTCTGGGCCACGATCATGTCTACATGGCCTTCCGAATCCGTAGATGATATCTCAACCGGCTCCTTCTGGACGCTTATGGTCACCTGGGACTTATCATGGAACGCGGCTGCGATAAATGGGTAGACGTAATCTAATGCGGGGGGAGCTGAGAATAATTGTTAAATTTATTTGTTATTGTTGCACAATAATTGACTTCAATATTAAGTTCGAAAATATTTTATTTCTGTTTTTTTTAAAAAATATTTTGTAACTTACCATTAATGAAGATTAAGTTGTCCACGGCTCCACTATAATGAGCTTCCGACTTGTGGATGATGTCCCGCAGGATTTTTACACCGCCGAGGCAGCCTTGCTTCTCTAAGCTGTAGCCTTCCAGGTTGACAACTATGTCAAACTGGGCGGTATCCCTCTTGGGGAGTCCAGTCAGGGAACGGGCGTTTTGATCAGCTTCCTCCAACATCTTGGCACTGGCATATCTCATAGACCTGGTATGATATTTCGGACTTTCGGACTGGGCAATAGCGCTGATGTTCCAACTTCCGTAAGGGATGTAAAGAGATGGGCCACTTTTCCAAGTAACAGCCCTGGTCATAGTGGGGAGGTCATAGGGGAAAAGCTTGTCAAATTCTGACCAGTCCTCCGTAGAAATGGAGTCGATCTCTGCAGTCACCCTCCATGCCAAATTCTTCTGGAGGGAGTTTGTCGCATTCTTCTGGTTGAAGTTTTTGGCTGTGAGATATCTGAGGAGGTAGGCTTCGTCCTTCATATCCTCCTGGAGAATATATTTATCCACCTTGGAACGGAACTATAATGTACGAAGAGATTGAATGCATTCGTTTAATTGAGGAATTATGTTAAAATTAAATATGATGAGCATTTAATTTTGCTCCTGAAATTCTATACCTTCAACAGGGCGAGCTTCTTGCTGTGTGCTAAATTGGAAACGGACAATGGTCGGGAGGCAACTCCAGACAGGTAAACTCCAACTAGGAGGAGGAAACCTCCAAGAAATAATCGAGGAAACATGATTAGGTAGGTTGCTACTGTCTTAATCTTAAAATATAACGAGAGGAGGAAGACGTCTGCACCCTGCAAGAGCAACAGTGGCATTGATACGTCCTTGAACAAATGCATCTAGGCATGCGCCTTTTTATACTGCTATATATGCTATCTAGGATCATTTCATATTGTAATTGCACCCAGTCAACCTCTTCGGGTATTATTTTGGTCGTTATAAGCTTTCCACTCAGGAAAATGGTATGGTAATTCCCAAGTCAGTTCAAGTGAGCCATGAGTAAAGTCACGTAGGCCACGGCCACACAAGGGTTCATGAACATGGTCCATCACGAGCTGATGGGTATGGTATGGATAATGAATAATGATATGACGGGCAAAATAAATGCTTCTCGTTAATATATCTTACAAAAACGCATTTAAATGCTAGCTGTTCAATGGAATTATTTTATTGCATGGATATTTTATCAGCATGGGCAAAGTCTATTTATATTTAATGAGGCAGCGCCAAAGTTCTATCACGACATGGAACAGGAATACCTCCGCAAATCCCTCCGACAATGCAACAATAAAATGGCACTTTTAGTCCGATCCAAATTCTCTTCTAACTATATCAGAGAGTTGGGGGAGAGGGGGAGTTTGATGGAAGGAAACGTATTTTCAAAATGTGTTTCAATTCATTGTTGAAACCGTATACCCAATAAAATATTTGATGAGATTGGGGAGATTCAAGTAGTTGGGGATAGTGGAGAAGTGGATGAGTATTTTGGATAATGTTTCCAAAATGAAGACATACTTCAATCAGACTAATATGGTGGGCTCGTCCGAAAGAGAAGAAGCATTGCCAGTTAGTGCCTCATCACGCGGGAATATTGTCGTCATATTTGCACTATTAATTGGTGGATTAGTCATCGCTGTTTCGGGGTTTTTATTGGAGTGGGTTGTGGAGATTGGTTTGAGAATTGGGTGTAAATATTTAAATTATTGATATTCTTCTCGTGTTCCTACTTCCTAAACCAAATTATCAGCTGATCATTCATGCACAAAAAAATTCACTCATGTCATGAGCATGCATCACGTGGAGTAAAGTTTTACATCATATTTGAACCTATTCATATTTATATAAGTTGTTCGAATGTAGATATGAAGAAAGAACTAATGCAAGATGAGGATAGATTGAATTTGCAAATTACATAAGTTTTTTCCGTGTATCTGCCTCTTTATTTCTCAAGTTTTAGCATGTTTGACCAAGTTACAACATAAACGAACAATCATCCAGCGGGAACAACTTGAAATGTATCAGGGAAATGTATGTCTTTATTATAAACGCTACACACAGTTCCTGCCCAATTGGCAGGAGGACCATGGTCGGCCACTCGAATAGGAAGAAAGCGAAAAGCCCCCAAAAAAACACCAATAACATGTTTAACCAAACCAGAAAGGTAACATTCAAGTTTGTAATAAGTGTCATCTGTTCTCTGTTTCGTCGGGTAATTTCTTTAGTTCGTTGGTGGTAATCCGAAATGGGAGGGAAGGAAGCAATTTTAAACAGTTATGAGGATTCATTGGCATCCCGTGACTGGATTCGAGTCCCGCAGAGACTTGTGTTAAGCTTATACAATTACTCTTGACATGATGGCGTTAATACAAGTGATAACTAGATAAAAAATGGAATTTAATTACTTTCCAATGTTACCTTGAACTGCCTTAATCAGGTATTATATAAGTAAGCATGGTATTATAACGTAAAATGTCTGGCAAATATACCACCCGTATGGCAAAGAAAACAGTTTATAATGAGTACTTTCTCAATCCCCACTTCATTACTTATCTGCGTATATGTCAATAATTATGACTAATAATTTTAATATCATTACAATTAATTTACTATTTCATTTTTTCTTTCAAATCTCCAAAGAGGTATTATTATATCAATAACTCAATTCAGTGTGGAATTATTCACATACATGTAACTTTGGACAGTTGAGTTATGCAAGTTCTTTATCAAAAATTGGTCTTGTCAATTCTCAATTCTTCGCACAAGGCGCAATATAAAATAATTTAATGATCTTCACCATTATAATTATCGGCTCCCAATTAATGAGCAAAGCAAAATTCGGTAGTTTCCAGCATTGCTCAAGGTTAAGACAGAAAATTGGGCATTGTATTGAATGAATTGATTTAGATTAATTTATAATAATAAGCACATCTAGATCAGTATAGTAATGGTACTATCTGCAATGAGATCAGGTAAAGTGGACAAACTTACGTTATTAAATATATTACATGTCATAAGTTAATTAAATATAACTACAATACGTGACATCATTTCGGGTTATGTCGGGTTATTTTTAAACTTCAACAGTCCTAACGTCAAATTATATCCAGGCATTTGGATGTTGTCGATGTGAGGGCGGGATGTTGACTTGTAAATTTTAGTTTACCTTAATTTGTTTTGCAGTGGTCACTATCTGAATTCCTACAGAAACACCTATAGGCGGTCAATTTTTTATAAAACGAAAACTCAATTGATTGAAAACAGGTAATTGCGATTGAGCTAATTTTACTGAGTGAGTTCAAACATGATTTTAATCTCAGGCCGAGTTTTACTTGTTCTTACGATTCCCCTTCTCTTTTTTCCACTGTCAACGTCATTCTCGTTTTCAAAGTTAATCGAAATAATATGTAAGTCTTGTTCCATAACATACTTTCACACCAATGGTGGTGGTGTCCATCCAGTGCATAGTAAAAGCTCCAACATGAATAACTCACCGGGAAAATATCATTCCCCTGAAGAAAACGTTATCATGATCGAAAGCATTGTCGGAATGTTTCCATCGAGCTTGATCTTCCACAAAATAGTCGGAGGACGAGACAAAGCCACGAAATATACTCATAATAATACTTTGACTTCAATATCCAGAAGGAAGCTTGCTCCTTGCGTTGTTCATCTCATTCCAAAATCGGATGTAAATATGCTTGTCGATCTCTCCAACAGTAACGAGCCCACTAGACCTGACTATTGGTTGATTATTGCAGTTAATCCGACACCAATGCAATCATCCCCGTCTACAAATATTACACAACCCGGTCAACTTTCAAACTTGGAGAAATTAACTAATCTAACTGCACCTGGTGTCATATTCATGGAAGTGCATGATTTCAAAGACGTATTCTTCATTAACTTGGCCGTTACACGTGCACGACATGCTAATTTAGTACCCATTTTGATCGACATAGAAGACATCAACCCAAGAAAGATCACAGAACTTTGGACCAACTTGTATAAGAACATGCAAAATAATTATGTCCAAGCAAATCTTCCAGTCGAACTGAAAGATCATATTTACGCTGATGATCCCTCTCAAATTTGCAGATTGTACGTTGACGTTAAGTCAATAGCGAATGATCTGTGCAGTCTCCTTACAATAGCTGTCAAGTTTAACTTTACATTTTCCAAACAGTCAAGGTCCTACCTTCCCCACTCCCACGTATATTTAAACAAGTTTTGGGATGAGGAGTCCCCCAAAACCTACGGGGGAAGGGCCAATTTTCTACCATACGGGGTCAACAATCGGATATACTCTATAATAACGGTGGAACGGGACATGAGCCAATTGACAACGGAAACGCGAGTGGGAGGGATTCTCAAGCCGTTTGGATGGCCTATTTGGCTCTCCATTTGGCTAGTAAGTGCATCTATCGCTGGGATTTTCACGGTGAAGAAGTGGCTCCAGAATTCTGTGAGTCTGCCCATTGCTCTGGATCAATCTACTAAAACGTTTATATCAATCTGGGTCGCATTAGGCATTCTGCTCCTGAACAAGCCCGGGACTTGCAAAGTTATAGACAGCTCCCATCTCACCATCCCCTTACTTGTTATATGGTCCATGTGGAGCCTTATCACCACATTTATGTCGCAGCTTTATCAATGTGATATGTTCTCATCCCTCTCATTTAAGATTGAGCCAAAAACTACGCCAACATTGGAGTCATTGGTGGAATCTGGTGGGATGTCAGGAACCATCAGCGCCTGCTACTCTGGCGAGGTTATCTTTTCCTGTCTCCATGACTTTATCCTTACATCCATTTTACAAGCAGGGCAAGTAAACAACACAGATGGGTTAGTTCAAGCTCAAAAATCATTTTTCTGGTTTTCCGATAAGCAACCAAGAGATTTTGTCTACATGGCGCTGAAAAATGGCTCCGCAAATGTAAACAAGACTGAGAATGTACTCCTCCCCAATCGGTTTTCTATAATTGATACAGAAGTGAAGGTAGATCGTCTAACGACTTATTTCCAGGAGTTGAGCTCATTCTGGGTTTCAAAGTCGTATCCAGTCCCAATGTTGAGGATAACCACATATTTTATCTTCAAAGGAAATTACTTTCATTCTTGGTTTGTGAGCAAGTTCGCCCAGCTCATTGAGTCTGGATTGTTCGGACGGTGGACGGATTATGAGCAAGACTCTTATAAAATTGATAAGGTTTCCGAGATATTTTACAAGTTATATCCGAATCTCGAAGGAGAGGAATTTGATATAGCTGTTCGGGTTAAGGATAGCCACTTGGAACTGAAAAGATCTTTTCTGAAAAGGAGATTCAGATTTTGTGTTGGTGACTGTTCTAAAGGGAAGGGAGAGGCGATGGAAAGCATTTCTAGTATTTCCTCCCCTGTCTACTTTGGGATTATGGTGTACTGGTTGATTGGCGTTTCTGGAATGATTATCATATTCCTGTTGGAGCTACTCACTTCCCAGTGGAATAAAAAAAAACATCAATAGCGAGGAATTTTAAATGGGGATTTTAATGAATTTGTATTTAACGATGCTGTTGAGGCTGAAGCTTTTGGACCGTGCCACCAGCTCGCGTCATTGGAGTTCTTATGAACTAAACAGATTTGGGTAGGAAATGTTCAAATCCTCTGTTTTTTGGTTGAGTTGGAGCAGGTTCTTAAGCCTCCATACTCTTTTCCTGTACTTTCTTTATGGACTTTTGCTGGACAAGTAGGTATTTTTTCCACACAATGAAATAGCAAAAGCAGTAATAACAAAATAGACACACACCTGTGCGGATGCAAAAGCAACAAGTAGCAAGTAGATGCCAGATCTAATTTACCCTCCTTCCGAGTGTGAAACCAAAGTAAAGGCAGTTAAATTAAGTAAAATCCTTTCCAAAGATTGCTTTCTCTTTTTCAATTAAAAAATCACTGTCAAAACATTAATCGTCAAGTTCTTGTTATTCTAAATAAACGGATTGGGATGCGAGTTAGAATAAAAATCGCGTGAATTTGACCAAAATTAATTGATCATTTGAAGTGACCATTGAGAGGTGGGGCGGTATTTCATCATCATTTAGCTTCATCGGTGGTGATTCAACAGGGGCCCTACATCGATAAGGTTGGGAGGGGGAAATCAGCAAGTTTGAGGGAGAACTTTGTTCTAAGCAACATGCAGCGTTTTATAACGGAGTATATCAACCACTCGCTCCATCTGAAATGGAATGAACTCGAAAACTCCGTAAAATACAAATCAATACTTTGCTCCAATCTATCCTTTCCCATGCATCCTACACCATTCTTTGAGTATTGACTCAATACGTACATTCAATTCAAAGCTCGTTAATTTTTTTAAATATCTAATTTCATCAACAATTAATATGTATTTTAAAATTTATTTTTGCTTACATGTATGTACAACACCAAACATTAGACGTAATGCTGAAAGGGTGAAAGCAAATCGTGAAAGCTATATATCGGCCATCGGCTTGCCAATAAGAAGTTATTTTGCTAACGTTCCAGTGTCTGTGAATTGTGCGAAATATATAATTGACTAAATACGACATAATATTACACTTGGCTAAATCCAGAATTAAATAAATAGGTAATAAATAGGTTAACTAACTAATAAACCGTTGTCACCCTGGCCGGTGTATGAATTTGGAAGATGAACTGAAGACTCGTTTAAAAAATAACTTACTATCCCATATTTAAGTTACGTAAAACTCACTAAGTAATTTTAGCAATCGTAGTCTGCATATACTTACAATACCAGCTCATCTGGTATTCCATCAGCTTCAAAATCAAATCCTGAGTATTAAGGACAACCCTTTCAATTATATCCAACACAAGCTCCTCATCAAATAGTCCCTTCCCAAAAACAGCAGGCTTAACAACCTAACTCGGGACGATGATTATGGCATTGTACATCTCGTTAAAAAAAATTACGGCCGAATTAATAAACTAATGGAATTTGAAGTAATTATTCCATTCGTCTGATTTCGAATTACACCAATTTATCGATTGGCTATAGTCATATTCCGCTTATTTGTCATTTCGACTAATTCTATTAATTGTTTTGCATGATTTAGTAATTCCATTTTACCTATTTCGATTATCAGTGCGGCTCCCTTATACATATTTTGGCAGTCGTATTATATTAGTACCTTCTAAACACCGAAAGTTTGAAATGTAGATAGTATCGTGGTTCTTCTAGTAGGTACTCTAGGTTCTTAAATATTAGAGAAAATTGGGTGTAAAATACCGTGTGCTTTGAATATAGTTACAATACTGACAATGTGAGTGCGTACTCCTTAATTTGATAAACACACAAAGACTTACTATTCAACTAATTTAATGCAATTTTTATATAATTGCCCCACGAGATTGAACTTGCAGACTAAAATTGATTATCTATTATAATTGATTGATGATTGATCTGAGGCGTGTCAACGCAAAGCTCCTACACTTTAGGTACGTTTTCCATATATTAGGACCAGATCTCGCACCATCTCAAATTCATAAGCCTGCTGGGTCTTTGTTCATTCTCGTTCTAGAGAAGCGTTGCGTTTCTGCAATATTATTGGCAAATGAAATAACACTAAAAGAGCTAGATAGGCGCAGAGATGAGCATTTAGGGGGTATTTTTTTTTATTTTTCGAATTGGCTTCATATGTAGTAGCTACATACTAAATTTAAACCCATATCATGAATTTCGAAATTTTCAGTTAAATGCTCATCTCTGCGCTTATCTAGCTATATTAGTGTTATTTCATTTGCCAATAATATTGCAGAAAAGCAACGCTTCTCTAGAACGAGAATGAACAAAGACCGAGCAGGCTTATGAATTTGAGATGGATGCGAGATCTGATTAGAACATTTACAATTTCAGTAATTTTTGAGTTCAAAGATGTATTGCTGGAAAGGTGAAAGCAAATCGTGGCAACTATCTATCGGCTTCCGAATAATAAGATATTTGTTAATATTGTGTGTAACGAAT
Organism: Pseudosinella alba; assembly: GCA_034700485.1. Classification (NCBI taxonomy): domain Eukaryota; kingdom Metazoa; phylum Arthropoda; class Collembola; order Entomobryomorpha; family Entomobryidae; genus Pseudosinella; species Pseudosinella alba. The sequence goes on along the minus strand of JAQIXQ010000277.1, from coordinate 24,934 downwards.
AAATTCTCGAAATATATAATTACTAAAATTACGACATATTATTACACTTACGATTTCCTAAAATGCAAACCTCACTGAATAATTTTAGCAATCGTTATTTACATATATAATCCCAGCTCAACTAGTACTCCATCAGCATCAAAATCAAATCCTGAGTATTAAAGACAACCATTTCAATTATATCCAACACCAGCTCCTCATCAAATATCCCCTTCCCCAAAATTGGAAACCCAATGGGTCTCAATGAAGCCAAGACCCTCTTGTTCTCCGGCGTGCTTCCCTTCTCTAACCTCCGAACCTTGAGCTTCCACTCATGTATCATGCCCCTGCTCTGTTCCACGGGGAACCTTGCAATTGGGATAGCAATGGCCAGTATGATTGCAGAAATCACAGCAATGAATGAGATGGAATAGTAGATCCACACATGGAGGAACTTCCATCCAACGATGACTGCAGCCCAAGCCAACACAATGACAGTGGTCCCAGCTTGATATGTCGCCAGATAGATATGACTTGTCGGTTTCATCGCCCCGACATGTGTGAGGTACAGGAGCTGGTATTGTTTCATCCCCATCCAGCGACTCCCCACTTGACTCCCGGTTTGGCATACCTGATGAACCAAGTAACCTGTAAGCTTTGCAACGAGGAGCACATACGTAACCATGTATCTCATGTTGCGACATATTTCAACAAGAGCCATTGGTTGGACGATGGTCACGCAAATTTTTGCAAAGGTGTAGCCAAATAGGTAATTGCAAATGAGGAATACGATGTGTGAATCGTAGGCGTTTTCCCGGTTCAGAAGCATTGCTCTTACGGAGGCAAGTGCGAGTGGGATTGGAGCAATAAACAGTGCTACGATCATTCCTTGAACGGAAATGCCGAGAAAGTCACCACTTCCAGTTCGAAGTATTTGCTTCAGCTCTAATTTGAGAAATAAAACCAATTTCACAGCGGATATTCAAGACACTTTATGAAATTCCTCAACGACAAAAAATTATCAACTTACCCCGAATGAAGTTGCGAAGGAGGAGGGACAAACTCACTTTCCTGCTGGGCCTATGATCATCCCACCTTGGTGGAGTTGGTTCCAGCTGGATATTAAGCTTCAGAAGTTGGTTGGCGTGAAGGGCCAACTCATCCATGCCCCAGTAGAAAGTGAAATTTATCCCGGTACAGAGAAGCCACAAGGCAAGCATTACAGTATGACCCAATCCCATGGTGGATGGCACACTACTGGGGTAAAGGAGTGTCTTCATGACCACAAAGATATTCATCAGGGGCCAAAGAAGTGCTTGGTCAACACAACTGAATATATTGTAGGGTGTCCATAATCTTCCGGTTTTACGAACAGAGAGAAATGTCTGAGCTTTGTAGTCAAAGGAATAGAAATATGGTGGGAAGTGGAGCTTCTCTGTAAGAAGCTGGTTCAAGGTTAATGAGTCTATGAGCAGCTTTGAGAACATTTTTTCGCTTGTGTTCAGTTGGGTTTCCAACTCTTTACAGAAATGATTGTGAATTGCTATTTTGCCAAGTCAGTTAAGATTACTTCGACCCTTTTGATATTTGTAATGTAATTTTGTAATTTTCAAATTGGGAAGATATGTAAGAATAAAATTGGAGAAAATTCTTGCTCTTGAGCATGTTCAAGGGCAAAACGTTAGCTGAATTTCGCAAGTAACTTTCTGTCCAATCGGTTGTTCCCCAGTTTATTAGAAAGCGATTAGTCCTAAAGCTTAAATTTAAAGAAACTATTTAAATTATAAATGGACCGTGGTCTAGTTTTTACTATCTTCAAAGTTAAAAGGCTAAACTCGAATTTTGGAAAATCATTTAATGACTTTCTAATTTGACTGAAACTGATGTTACGAAAGCAGAGCTTATAATTAAAAGCAAAATATAAAATGACTACATTGCTACGTAATTTAATTGGAGAGACAAAACTGCGGTTACTTATGATGACTGCACTGTAAATCACTATCACAAAAGAAAGACAGCACATTTTTCTCTAGCTAAATGATATTTTTACCCTCGCTCATAAATACTTCCAATAATCAAAAATCCTTGAACTTGAATTCACTAAATAATTCAAATTTGCAAATTTAAACATTAGTCTTGGCAATAAGCAATAATGTGATATAACCAATTCTACCTTTTGATTTAAAACTGCAGTTGAGAAAAGTAAATTATTTTTCTTCATAACAAAATTGATTTTGATGTCAATCGACCATTAAATTTGTCCGTATGGAAAAATCTACAAAATGAAACTCTGCGTTTTTTAAAGCTACCTATCTTGAGTCAGGAAAACTATTTATTTATCACGAATAGATATACTTAAAATTCATCAATTTTAATCTTAAATGTATAAATTTAGCGACAATAATGTATGAAACACAGCGATTGTACGTATTCAGGCAGCATTGAATTATCATTGAAGTGTCATTGGGTTCCAACCAACCCATATTTCTTATGAGCTATGAAATGTCAGATTGCCCTTGATCTTAAATAAATATATCTATTTAAAGAATCAGTTCAGTGGCCTTGTTAGTTATTTATGTATTTAGGTACACAATGTTTATTACGGAGCTGAAAGCGGACCACTCCATTTCGCTCACTTTGTCTGTCTGTATGAACGATTTTGGCTAAACTAAATACTACGTCCGTAATAATTACCTGTGTGGAATCTCAGCTACGAAATTGAATGTATCAAAAAATAATTATTGAATCAAATCGAATTTAGGGCGAAAATGAAAGAATGTCGTTTCCGCAACGTCCGGAACAAGTTTTAGTTCCCATCGTCCAATGTCAAATATATTGCAATTGAGTCAAATGTAAAATCTCTACTGTCAAATTCTATTGTGTTTGAATTAAAGTTGTAAATTATTATTTGGACTTAGTTGTTATAACACTTAATTAGTTGCAATTAACGGCTGAAGATTTGAGATTTAACGAACCATTGTGAGTAATAAAATTATTATACGTGTTTGTAAGTTAATTCATTAATTGTTATAAGTATAAGTTTGTTTCAATTCCTAAATTGAATGGAGCAAGTTATCTTACTGTTTTTGTACAGTTAATAAGTTATTCAGCAGACAGTATCAAGCCATACATAACCAACAATATTTTTAGTAAATCGATAAGTGGACCTCTTAGAGCACACATTCTGGATATGTTCTGGTGAGATCATTTAGAATTTTTAAACAAATATTAAATTCATATCAATTTGCAATTATGATTATTGTATATATGTAGGTGTATTAAAATGACTAGAAGTAAATTCATCAACAAGGTAATTCATCATTGGGAGAGGTGTCTTCTTTGCCAACGAAAATTACCATCCAATTTATAATTTAGAATGGCACATTTAGCTTCGCAACATAATCGCCCATCCAATCTTGTAACATATTTTCAAGCACAATTTAATGCAAATTGGGTGGCCATTTCTTTCCCTATGGCTTACATTCTTCAAGAATTCTACTCATTCCGACATCAGAAACATAATATATATTAAGCTGCATGCCACGTTATAATAAAATGGATTTAAAGTTCAAATTCAAATACTTATCCCGGAAATATTTTCCGGGAAAGGACAAAAGCCAGATTTTCCAACTTACAAATGTGAGCCTGTATTGGAAAATATTTCTCGACGGATCGTTCTTTCTCTGTTGCAGTCCATTCCGCATAAAATTAATTAATCATCATCGTCATAATGGCAGCGAGAATGACATTCAGTATCCCCAATTTGTTGCCGCGAAATCCCTCCCACAAAAACTCCTCTGTTCAGTTATCACTCTGTTCAACGCATTTTCCATGTTTCGGTCCATCCAGCAGCAAATCTCCATCGAAAACAAAACAGTCCAACAGTCCACGTATACTTTGGAATTTCATACACTTTGGTAAATTATCTCTCAAAGTTTACCCTAATCAAATACTTTTGGGTGGACCAGGGGAGCTTTCTCAATCTCGCCAATTTCATGATTGACCCGAGGAACGGTGGCATTCCCCCTCCAAAATCTCAAACTGTGCATTTAAAATTTAAAAAAATAAATTTGGCCTGGTGGATGCTCATATTCTATTCGGGTCTGAGTATGTACGACTATTGCAATTTTTCGGCGGGTTCAAGTCATGCAAATAGCTATGGCTCCCTGGCAAAGAATTTGAACTTTCTCAATCGGACCGAGGCATCATCAGGGACAGAGTCCTGGGATTGGGTCAGTTCATTCTATTTTGTGTTGGAGGTATTTAATGATCTTGGGCTAATTCAAAGGTACTTGAAAAATAAAATTCCATGGGCATTGACATGAGATTGTGGCAGTAGGTGGCAATTTAATCATTGGAGAAAATATTTGTATTGTATCAGATGTATCATTGCCCAATACACACATTTCTTTTGGCTCGTCCTCTCGCTAATACTGGGATCCTATGCGGAAGCCTTCATTTCTGCCCTGCAACCAAACGACGATGGAATGAACGTATTCGTGCATTGCAAAACTAAGCATTTTCCAGTTGTGGGTGAACAGAATGACCTTTCACTCATTAACAGGAACAATGCTGGTCAACCAAGCAATTGGATATCACTTCGGAAACAGTACAAATCATTGAAGGCGCTGACTGAGCTGATTAACCAATCCTATGGCTCCAGCCTTACCTACTATCTTGTACGAGTTGTTCTGTCGAATTCAATCAGGTTCTCGTGGATTTTTGGAAGCTCCAATACTAGCTGGATTGAGATGATACATTACGCTGTTAACTGCGGCAATACCTGCCTCATTCTGGTTTGCTCGGCGAGAGTTTCCGAACAGGTATTACGAAAACAACTATGTAATGAAGTAGCACAACTTGGAAGAAAGCTTGTTTTTATTCTTATAAAATAAATAATTTGCTAATGAATCATCGTTTGGTGTGGAACGTACAGATGGGGAAAATGAAAACTTGGTTGGCTGACGAAACTAATCAAGAGCTGCTGACTACAAAGGAATTAAATGTCATCTTGAACGAGTTAGATGACAAGTTGGTGTCAATCAAAGCCAGCAACTTTCCAATTACGTACTCCTTATTAATCAGCGTAAGCGGACTTTTTATTTATTTAACAAATATTACATATAGTTTCTTATATGCTCATTCATCTATAGTTATTCAAATTATACGTGATTTGCAGGTGCTGGGTGTGATGATCGGCTATCTAATTATCTGTCTCCAGGACCATTCATCATAATCTTACATGTTATTTAGTCAATCAGACTTTCTGCCATATATATTGTAGAAAGTAGGTAGAAGGTTGCTATTAGGGGTGCCGGTTATCGGTTTCGTTTTTAACCGTCCAATCGTTTTCGATTAAACGAAAGCCGCACACAATCGTTTTCGGTTAAACGAAAACCGATACCAACCGGTTTGGGGTAATCGAAAACCGATCACAACCGGTTTCGTTTTCAGGAAAACCGAATCAAAAACCGGAGAATTTTCATTGTCCTTCAAAAGTAAATGCGCATACAGTAAGCCTTCGAAAAGTTTAATTTTGACTTTCGGTTTTCGGTTATTTTCCGGTTTCGATTAGGAAACCGTGATTCGTTCAACCGAATTCGTCTTTCGTTTCTTGTATTTTTGCCGGATTCGTTTAACCGAAAAATCGAAACTTTTCGGTTTCGTTTAAGCAATAAACGAATTTAAGAACCGTAAACGTTCGGTTATTAAACGAAAACCGATAAACGCGGCAGCCCTAGTTGCGTACTTAAAATAATGTTCTGCATTTCAATCCACGTTGTCATCGGTGAAGCCTAAGAATGATAATTTTCCGTAGTAGTTATAAGAACTTTAAGTTTATGTTTAAAAAGAAGTAGAAGGAAAGGTCCACGGATGGGACATTTCTGTTCATTTCTTATCTTCGTATAAGAAATGAAATGGGTGCCGTCTGCGGTGCGGTTGGAGATGCACATGAAGGCATTGTCGAGAGCGAATCCAAACTGCAACTCTATTTAAAGCTGAACTTTCCCAAGTTAGAAAAATTCTCCAATTGGTTCCGGTTAATTCGAGCAACAGCACAAGGCGTACGAGCCATCCGGTTAATCAAAGGAAATAAGAACGGAGGAAGCAGATTCCTAACATTTACTGATATGAAGACAGCTCGTAATATTTGCATCCTGAGAGCCCAACAGGAAATGTTTCCAGACGAAATGAAGTTGCTCGTGGCTGGGAAATCTGTGGAGAACAAGAGTAAGCTCTACTCTCTCAATCCCGGAATGAGTGAGGATGGCCTTATCATCCACCAGGGACGAATCCAAAACGCAAAAATCAAATCTGATGTGAAGTCTCCGCCCATCCTTGACCCATCTCATCCTTATACGAAGATGATGGTGACTTTCTTTCATGAAGCTGGGGGACACTGGGGACAAGAACGTATCATGAACGAGCTGCGCCGTTTTGTGTGGATTCTGGATGCCCGTGCAGCTGTCAGACGTGTTTGGGCTAAATGCCTAGAATGCCAAACTCGCCGTGCCTCTCCTCACCCCCCTCAGATGGGTCAACTACCGCAAGCGAGACTAGACGTTGGAAATCCCCCCTTCTACCACTGCGGGGTGGACTATTTTGGACCCTACGAGGTCAAATTACTTCGCTCAACTGTCAAGCGTTACGGAGTTATGTTTACATGTTTGACCACGAGAGCTGTACACTTGGAATTGGCTCAATCTCTGGACTCCAACGACTTCATAAATTGCCTTGCCCGCTTCATCAGTATTAGGGGAAAACCAGCCCATTTGTGGAGCGACAACGGGAAGAACTTCGTCGGAGCAGAGAGGGAACTGAGGGAAGTAGTGCAACGCCTACAACAAGAAGGGATTCAGGAGATGACCATGACGAAGGAGATCGAGTTTCATTTCATTTGTCCATTATCTCCCCACATGGGAGGGAGTTGGGAAAGATTGATCGGATCGGTCAAAAAGATTCTGTTGCCCCTGATTAAGGAACATCACCCTAAGGAGGAAACCCTGAGGACATTTCTTTGTGAAGTAATGGGCATCATGAACTCTCGCCCCATTACCTATGCATCTGTAGATCCGGATGATGACCTATGCCTGACACCGAATCATTTGCTCCACGTTCCGTGCGTTGTCGGACCGACAATACCCTTTGACGGTGACGGTGGGGATAGGATGCGGAAGTCTTGGAGACAGTGCCAACAACTGGCTGAGGAATTTTGGAGGCGCTTCTCGATCGAGTACCTTCCGTGGCTGTCCCGACGACAGAAATGGATCTCCAAAGTGGAACCGCTGAAGGAGGGAGACATCGTACTGGTGCTGGAGGACAATGTGCCTAGGAATGCTTGGAAGAAAGGGCTTATCCAGGAAGTCATCATGGACAAGACTGGACAAGTACGCTCTGCATTCGTCCGGATTGCTCAAATGGACCAGCAGAGCAACAAAGTGAAAGTGAAAGTTCTTCGTCGACCAGCCGTCAAATTATGTAAGCTCCACCTTGTTGGGAGTAACGCTGACGCTGGGAGGGAGAATGTCATCGGTGAAGCCTAAGAATGATAATTTTCCGTAGTAGTTATAAGAACTTTAAGTTTATGTTTAAAAAGAAGTAGAAGGAAAGGTCCACGGATGGGCTTGAGCCTGTCGGAAGGTGGAGGAGCCTTTCTAGGTCACCCTGTCATTGGTCTCGCCTTTTTGCCTTGACCACTTCCACAACAAAAAGCCAGCGTCAAATTATATGATTCATGTATGTAGTATGTAAGCGCCCGTTCTGCCCCAGAGTTGGTGGCATTTAGTGTAGATTTGAAATGTAAGCCATTCTGCATGTTGGATCCCAACAAGAGGAGAGGAGCCATGCCAACAGCACGAGGGAGTCCCAACCCGCAGGAACAGGGATCAAGAGAAGAAGTTGAAGATTTTGGTTGGAAGATTTTTGGGAACAAGTCCCTTTTAATTGTCCCTTTTTAATTGCTAAAATTAAGTTTTAATTGTTGGTTAACTAGTAGGTTGTACATGAACAGTAGCAAGTTATGTTGTGTTTTGAATTCGTAGTTGTTTGGAATGAATTGTAGAATTGAGTAATTTATGATTGAGATTTGGGAGGAATAAAGAAAGTTAAATATTAATTAGTACTTTTCGCTGATTGTGGTTAACTTCCGCCCTAATTTTAAGTACTCTTTTCGAACCCTAAGAATCATTCTGATAGGAGACTACGGAGTCGTTGTATCGAGCGACAACACACGTAATCCGAAAATGATCTCAATATAATTTTGACATATTTCATTGCTTGATTATTTTGTTATTGTCGACCGGAGAACCTAGTGATATACCGCTATCCTCCGTTTCGCTGTATTAATCCTTTTAATGTGATCAATACATATTTATAATGATTTCTAATAATCACCTGGCTTGAAAAAAGTCAACGTAATTATTGGGAGGAGTTCCATATACGGTAATTTGTGACTGTAAATTTCCAAACAATTTAAAACAAATTAGTGTCACAAAAAGTTTTCTAATTACTGGAATTTCTCCACGTATCATTTCACTAATGCATCCTCCTTAAGGAGAATATTATGAAATAGAATTTAAAGAAATTGGGTTACCATTCCTTTCGCTGGCTTAGTAACCACCTAACATTCCTCAATGACTCATGAGCGGAGAGCGTGAAATATTATTGAGCTTCAACGTAATATTATTGAAACTGGTCTAATATTATTCACCAATGGACTTAAAGTCTAAATTTCAGGATTTAGCCCGGAAATATTTCCCCGGAATGGACAACTCACGTTTTCCCCCACCTCCAACTGTTGTGAGCATGTATTCGAAAACATTTCTGGACGGGGCATTCTTTCTCTGTTGTAGCCCATTCCGCATAAAACTAATTGGCCTCATCGGGATGACGTTGTCACACGCAAGAAACATTATCCTCCTCAATTTGTAGCAGTTACATACCTCCCACAAAAAATTATCTGTTTAATTATCACTCTGTTCAATGCATTCTCCATCTTTCGATCCATCCAAAGGCAATACACCGCAGAAAACAAAACACTCAACACTTATTTCGGGATTGCCTACAGCTTCGCAAACTATCTCTCCAAGTTTTCCCTCTACAAGTATTTTTGGTTGGATCAGGAGCGTTTTCTCAACATTATCAACTTCATGGCTGACATCAGAAACTCGAATGGGGGCGTACCCCCTCCAAAACCTCAATCTGGACATTTGGCAAGGTTCCGAGGCAACATGGCCTCCTGGATGTTGGTATTTTATTCCGCTCTTAGTATGTACGACTGGTATAAGTTCCAAACGATCTCAAGTAGTGCAAATGGCTACTTTCGCATAATGAATTTGGATGTTCCTGGACAATCTGGAAATGCGACCGACCCAACCCGGGAATGCTGGAATTGGAGTAATGCATTCTATTGGGGGCTGGTAGCAATGAATGTGCTTGGATTGATCCGAAGGTTGCTCAAAATAGTTTAACAAAATAGTCAATTCTTCTAGTTGATATGGGCCATTAAATCAAAATAATTTGCACTTAATTTTCCCCCAAAAACTTAAATTTTATCAGATGCGTCATTGCCCATTACACGCATTTCTTTTGGCTCGTCATCTCAGTAACATTGGGGTCCTATGTTGAGGCGTTCATTTCCACCCTCCAAAAATGTGATGGAAGGGTCAACTTGGTGCACGGAAAAAGTCAACATCATCACTTTGCCATTGCAGAGGCCAAAGGGGAACAGATTCAGCTGTCAATCATTAATAGGGACGAACAACCTCAAAATTGGACATCACTTCGTAAACAATATAAATCGTTGAAGATCCTGGCAGAACTGATTAACCAATCATTTGGATCAAACCTTACCTTCTATCTCTTGCGAGCTATCCTGTTCAATTCAATAAGGTTTTCGTGGGTTGTGGGAGGCTCCAGTTCAACCTGGTTGGAGTTGATTATGTACGCTGTAAACTGGGGCAATACCTGTCTCATTCTGGTTTGCTCGAGAGTTTGTGAAAAGGTTAACTAAATAATATGAAAATAATTATTTTTTAAAAATATTGTTTGGAGCTTGAGTTCCTCCACTTTATATTTTTTAGATATAATTATTATATTGCTAATATACAAAATGGATTGCTTGTGGAATACATTTTAGATGGGGAAAATGAAAACTTGGATGTCTGACGAAACCAATCAGGAGCAACTGACCATAAAGGAGTTGACTGTCATCATGCACGAGCTGGAGACAAACGTGGTGGCCATACAAGCTAGTAACATCTTCCCTATTACGTATGGACTATTAATCCAGGTAAGATAGTAGGAACATGCATATTAAGATTATATTATGGGCTGTAATATCATTCAGTGTACTATCAGCTGTAATATCATGGGCTTATATACACTGAAATATGAGAAATAAAGCCCATGTTGCTTATCAATAATCGTATCAATCGGAGCTGGAGAAACCCAGCACATGTTTCGCGGAGATAATAATATAGGCATGAGATGAATGGACGATATATGTAAATCGCTTGGTATTTCATAAAATCCCAGACAACATTCAGCATTTGAATCAACTAATCCAATTAAATTAAAGTTATTGTGTAATTACTTTGCAATTGCAAATTTTTGCAATAAGGTGTTCTTTTGGCAAAAACTCTTATATGCCCACTACAAAATAAAGCCGAATGTAATTATTAAATTCCATAATCTGCAATCCGATTTTAATTACTGGAAGGATAGGGTAGTGAGCATAATTGTTGCAACATTGCGTTATTTTGCTTTATTGTAATTGTTTTGATTTATAATTTATGATAACAAATGAGACCAAACAAAAACATTGCTCGTAACACTTACTAATTAATTTCATCTCCATTATCGTAATACAAAACCATGAAATGCTTACAAATTAACATGAAGATAGCCTTAAATATAATGGGAAGGTTTTCCGGTGTAACACTGACGCTTTGAAACACATATTGAAAAAAAAATCAATTTCACTTCCCCCTAATTTGTACGCTTAGGAAACTTATTAAATTTCCTTGCTGTAACTTGATAGATAATTAGTTCCAAAACGAAGACAACCATTGCCAAACAAACACAACCCACCCAATATAAGAAAAGTTGAAAGTGGACAGACGCCTCAATGCTGGAAAACCCCCCCTTCAAAAACCCCGCCCTTCTGGAACAATCCCCAAGGCAATACAAATGCTCCTTTAACAATTCACTCTTATAGGAATCATGTCGTGCTTGAATTACACCGCTTGAGTCATTCATGTTTTCCCTCACATCAGAATAATTATGCACTTGTGTATACAATCCCAATTCTGTGTCGATCATCATACTCCGGAGAAAGTACGCATCCCACCTTTGGAGTAAGCCGGCTACATGCATCCGAGTCAGAATTTGGCTAAAAATTGGATACAGGTAGCTTCCATAGGCTTGCCACAATGCTCTGGTCCTGAAGGCATGGATTGTGATCTTCTTGGAAACCCAGAATTTGGCCAGCTTTGGAAACAAATTGTAGTAGTAATCAACCAGCCAACCGGGATCAAGCAAAGCGAATGTTTTTGGAAATACCTCGAGCTCATTTCCGGCCTCAGAACTCCCTGGAATTCCTTCTTTCCGAATAGCCGCCAGTAAAAAGTTTGAGAAATGTTTCTGGTGAAAATATTTCAACTTCCTCGCAACCTGTTCTTTATCCTGTTGACTCCATCGCATATCCGGTAGGATGACTTCCTTGACGCAGGATACTCTCTTGTTTCCGGATTTACAATTATCAATAGTCATCGCCATCATTTTATTCTTGACAAGGGAAGTTAATGAGTGGGGTACTTCTGGTTCCGAAATGAATGTAAGTGAAGAGAATATCCCGCCTCTGTAGAAATTTGAAACCGTTATAACCAGGATGGACCACAGTCCCCACAGCAGAATTGAAACCAATCTGTCAGTTTTGATTATTTTCTCCACGCGAGGTCTGGGCTGCTCAAATAAGAGGCTACTGAGGCCCACCCAAACATCAATCAGACTCCATATAGCCTGCTTGCATTGCGCTGTTGATTTCAATGACTTTAACGCCGATTTCCTCCTACCTTCGAGAAACAAAAGCAGAGCAATGCACAAGCTCGTCATCAGAAGGAGGGCCCAGACGTCCCCCCTCATCGGCTTCAGAATCCCGCTGACCTGCACCCCAACCAGGTAGGATGTTGGGTCCCTGTTAATGACAACAAACTCATATGCATTCTCTCTAATGGCGGTGGTGTAAATCCAATGGACTCTGTAGCCGTCTGCGAATAGGCTTGTACTCCTGCTGGAGACCAATCGGTGGGGATAGAGTCCACCATGTGGGATCATATTTTTAGTTTTAGATGCCCTTTCCAATTCAGTACTATTGATTAGGGTGGCATTCAACCTTTCACGGATTAGTCGGATGCCACAGCGTTCGGGCTCATAGTCACGGAGAAAGTTGCATTCAGTTGTTATTTTGCCCATTTGCCAAAAGTGGTAGTAAAATATGTGGCCCCCTCGTAAATTGCTTTGAAGGAGCCACCATTGTCCTTCCAGTTCTGAAGCTACTTCAGATTCGGATGAAGGGCGGCTAATAATGCTACCAACAGACGACAGTTTATTGTCCGGTCCGTCACACGGAATGCAGAGTAGATAGACGTGGCGATAGTCCACAACCACCAAAATGACGGACGTGATGAGTTCCATTGGGTTGAGTGAACCAAGGGCATTTTGTAACATAAAAGGTTTTGTTTGACCTCCGCTGGGGGAATTGGGCAGTGATGTTGTTGAATGACTTAGGATCCAAACAAAATTTGGTTCTGGAAGGTCCTCTTCCCCTTTTACCTTTCGATTAGAAATTGAAAGGTAATTCGCTGCATAAGCCAGTTGAATTAAATCAACAGAGCAAAGGGCCCGCCTTCTTCTGTAATTGGCGATGATAACTGTCTCGTTCGGGTGTTCGAGATGGTGAATGCCTTGGTTCTCTTCCCCCTCCACTGTTTCTGCTTCCTCCATCCTCGTTACTTGGGAAGATAACCATTGAATGAAATCACCAGATTCCAATAATTCCTTTCTTGTTGTATCAAAGTTGTCATTGCCTTCATGTTTGGGGAAAGTTGACTTAAAATTATGAATGTGGGTGAAAGTGCAGTGAGACCTTTCAAAGAATATGACTAATTCTTTGAAATCGAGTTCGAGGCCGGCCGAGAAGAAAAAATGGGAAATGTAAAGGATCAAAGGGACAATCTGAAATTTCATTTTGCCAATGCAAAGGAATATGACAACCCAGTATGATAGCTACGCTACGGTTTTAGCAGATATGTAATTAAACTTACGTAGCACAAAGAATTATGAGCAAGTTACGGACGTGGTGGGATCGATGAAAGAGAACCGAGGGGTGAGTCACAGTCACGTGAAGGTGGCTGTCGTCGTATGTCGTTTGAATAGGATATGGTAAATGTAGAGAAATCATCGATTACCATCAATATTAAATGTAATTGAATTGGACGTAGCAAACACAATCCACTTCGGTCATGGACAGGTTGGTATTCATTGGATGGCTGGTTCGTAACCATTCATTGCTTCCCTATTTATTTGCGATAGCCATACACTGTTTCCAGTCAGTTATTCCTGTTCACCAGTCCTCAACTAAATTGCATACAATGGCAATATCAGATTTTATAAAGTATTTAACTTTAACTAGGGAAACCCTTCTATTAAATATGGAATTTGACAATAAATGCGATAATCAACTTTCCATCTACCGCCATTTCGCTATAATTTGAGCATTTATATAAAATAATAAAATCAATCAGACATGGAACATCTCACTCCACTAACTAAGCCCACTAACTAACCACCAGTTTTGAGCATCATGTGTCGTCCTAAAGAGCAAAATATTAACAAACATTTACTGACGGAATTAAAATATTTAGCAAATTAGAAATTAGTGCCATATTAGTTTCTTTCTAGCACATCTAAATGCACCATATTGCCCCGTATATATGAGATGAGTTGGTGATATCATTTACCAAATATTTATAATTTAGGCAAATAGCGGCGGGCAAATGGCAAGAGTAAACAACAACAATCACGATCAGAAGAGTGACTTTTTATATGAAAGATTGAACACAATTATGAATAACTTTCAAAAGCCCCGAAATCATGGAAATTATGCAATTCAAGTGCATGCATTTATTTAACAGTGGGTAATTACACGAAACGCATTAGTATATAATTGGTATTAATATTAATTTAGTTGTGGTACATTCCTGCCGAAACATTGGTTTGAAACGGGACTCAAGTTTGATACATTTAAAAAACAGACACTAAAAATACATGCATACATGATTTTTCATAGCTGACATTAGTTAATTTTATATTTAAAAATTATTTTTCCCCACAAATTATATATTCGAAATAGCCTACATTTTTATTCAAAACCCGGTTTAACACCTTCGTCCCTTAAATATTCTTAAACTTTAGATAAATCTGCTATTTATCGTGCCCAATAAAGGATTATAAGGAAGGCAGATGTGAGTTGCAACTCGGATTTATTTAACGTTACCAATAAGAATACTGAGACAAGTCTGAAGGTAAAGTTGGATTACATTGACTATATAATATGTTGACGACAATTAATGAATGTTGTGTGCCTTCCTTCCATTAAAAAAAATACATTTTGCTAGGATTATCCTTCTAGTCCGAATTGCACAAATTTTATGATTCCATCTATTATGCCACAAGGTTGCGGCCACGTTTCACAACAAACTAACATTTCCAATCCGAATACTAAGATTGTTAGCCCCATGCAACCCCACCAGTAAATCAATATAACCAGGTAGGTGGATCCGGATATGCTGTCGAAACTCTCCTTAATTGACTCGACTCTACTGGAACAGCTCTCCAAACAATACAAATGTTTTCTGCGTAGCTTGCCCAAACTAACTCTATGCTGTGGCCTAACATTTCCCATCTCTTCCAAAAAAACTGGGAATTGTGAGGAATCGACGATACATCCGGTCCTCATGGGTCACCTTGTTCAGCCCAATATAATAGTTGTCCCACTGTTTGTTCACACCGGATTGATCAATCCCGGCAAGAATTCGGTTAACCAATGGGTGCATGTAGTTCCCTTCCGCTATCCAATAGTTTTGAATTCGAAGCGATGTGGGGATACTCTGGGACACCCAGAACCGACTGAACATGCGAAATAGGCCAGTTATAGTAGACAAGCTCTAGCCAGGATCAATCACTGCAAAAGATTCCGGCAGTTTCACACTTGTCCGTTTATTCTTCCCCTTGGTAATTTTTGACATGGTCACGTTCCTATTCGTAATCATCTTGAACGCGAAATCCGACCCAGATGTCGGGAAAACATCCAGCACTGACCGCAGCTCCTTGTACACGCTGTGACTCGTAAATTCGAGGATATTATCTCTCAAGCAAAATGAGCCTTCTATCCCTTCCGCGCCACACTTAGCCAAGGTCCCTATGGCAATATTGCTATTCAAAAGCATTTGCAAGTCTCTTGGAACTTCGGGTTCTGGGCTATACGTCAGGGATGAAAACATATTGGCTCTGTAGGCTTGGGATACAGTCAATACGACCAGGTTCCACAGTGCCCATAGTAAGAGCAAGGATAATTTTGCCAAATATATGAGCCGCGGATTTCCAGACTGATCGCAAAGTAAAGATAGTAAGCTTAGCCAAGTGCTCCCTAAAGTCGCGACAATTGTTTTGCATTCCTGTTGGCTCATCGATTTCAGGAAAATGTTACGGATTGCAAACATTCCCGCTACAAAGAAGCTCGACATCCCCAAAAGAAACCATACACTTACAGTCAACGGCTTCAATATCCCGGCGACATTGAGCTCCACCCTAATGGAGGTGATATCCCGTTTAATGATGACGTAATCAAACCTTGACTCTGCACTCAGATATGGCATCCAGCGCCAGTAGCATTCTTTGGACTCGTATGAGTAAGCAATGTTCTTCAGGGAGAAAATGCGGCGCAAATAGAGGGAACCGTGCAAGTCAACTTTTCCCTATTTTCATCTCTATCATGAATTAGACTTATGTTCAACCTCTCCTGGAGCAGTAGAAGTTGGCAGGCTTGTGGATGCAATTTGTTTCGAAAGTTACACTTCTCTGTGAGATTAGCCGAAGGACGAGAATGGGATACGTAGGTAGCATTGCTCAAACTGTTGAGGAAGCGGTATTGATTTAGAATTTGGAGAATAGCCGTGGAGTAATTTTTAAAAGGTATCAATCGGTCTACGAAGGATGTACTAATCACAATCAGTTTGTTTCTCGATCTTTTGCATGGAATACAATAGAAGTAAACCTCGTGGAAATCCCTAATTATGAGAATGACTACACTATTAATCTTGGGTCAATCACTGATAGTCGAATGAACTTTAGCAAACGCAAAGTTAAACTGAAAATTATTAGACGAAAATATTTTAAACGAATGGGTATTGTTAGTGTAAAACTTATAGACGAAAAATATCAGCGTAAACCGTATAGACGAAAAATAGTAGCGTAAAACTTATAGACGAAAAATATCAGAGAAAAATATTTCCATCCGTATAGACATAGATAGATATCCCAGTTGTCTATTCATTTACCATACCCAATATACACTCCATTACCTCTGTGTGCTCACTTTCATTAATGCATTGATCCCGATTCAAAAAGTGCAGTTACGTATTCCAAATTTTATAAAAAAATATAAGTTATTTATAAATAACTTATATTTTTTACTACATAAATGTAGTTCAATCAGTCAGATTCATATATTATTAATAATGATTATATACTATAAATGTATGTATGCTTAAACGCTTAGCAATTCTTACTTTAAAAAAAACTTATAATAATTTCGGCTAAAAAATAAGTACATAAGGTGATTTGACAAATCAGGAATAGTCGTTGAAAATTTAAATCGCCTTCGTCTTGTAATATCATATTTCATGTAGCTTGTCATCAATTTAGTCTTCTTTTCGAGTAAAGCCGGGAAAACATTTTTTTCTATTCGTGCATATATTCATAGTGACTAGATATATGACACATATTTCACCACATATGGTAGCATCACATGAGGGGGTCTGATTCATGTAATGACTGCTATTGGTATAATTGAATGTTCGTAATATTTTGGAATATCTCAAAACTTTTTAGGAATTGTTCAAAATATTCAAACTATATGGTACATTTTTGTTAACTTATTTTAGCAGTACTTCATAAAATACCCATTTTTATATAACACTAATAATTTGGCAGTGAAATGCAATAATATATGTTCAGTTCATTTCTCAATCTGGAACTTTGTCCGTAGGCCTATTCTATATATCCTTTTTCTATGCCTTTGTTTTGAATGTTGTAATATGTACCATTTTTTTCAATTATTCTACATGAATAAATTCGACTAACTGTTTTCCTTTAACTAATTTCGACAATTGAATTTTCGTCTAATTTTTTCTTTCGTCTATTTTTGCGTTCGTTACATAATTTCCGGCTAATTGATAGTTTGCTAAAACCTACATTGACTAACAGTGGGCGTCCCATTAATCTTCAGGGCTGGGAACAATTTCATTTCCCGCACCAACTGGTTCTGGAGGGATCGTAAGGAAACTTTTGGCTCACTCATAATCCACACAAAATCGGATTCAGAGTATTCCTTGTTACGCCCCAATGACAAGTGCGAATCCACCCAAGCGATTTGAATCAGCTCAACTACGCAATGACTGAATTTCCGTTGTCGGATTTTGGGTTGTCCATGGTATGGCTTCTGGATGACCTTTTGGGATACAAGATGGTTTCCGAATTTTCTAACTACATTTATAATGTCATTGTTGGGGTCAATAGGAGGACGAAGGTGTTGGCCATTGGTCCGGAAATAATGAATGTAGGTGAAACTGCATTTGGATTGTGCGAAGAGGTCCATTAAACTTTGATAATTGTAAGTCGTACAACATCTCAGGCCATTGCCAATAATAATAAACGATCCAACACCGTAAAAATAACTTGCTCCTGACATAAAATAGACATTTGTACCAAGTGTAACTGTAAGACGCCGATGTTAAATTTTTGAAACCTTTGAACGGTGATTTTCTCTGTAACGGTGTGACTGACCTTTATGAGACACACATATTTGGAATCAGCATGAAAAATGCTTTCGAATGATATGTCATTTGCTATATGCTGTCATATGACGAAATTTTGACATTGGCATTTGACCTACTTCCGGTTATTAAAAATTGCCCATCTTCGAACTTGATCTCACCCTTTTCACTATCTATCGATTACTGAAAACCGAATTAAAAAATTCCAATCCGTTGTAAAGTTATCGCTCGGACAGACAGACGAACAGACATCTGACACACAGACATTTGAAGGTTCTATATAACTTGCTAAGTCGCAAGTTAATAACTGATGACAGTAAGACTTCATTTTCCTCTATATCAGAACTGCTTCGACGGTTGGGAATTAAGCGTGTGCAGAGTTGGGTCAAACAATTAAATTTGTGAAGTTTTTGAAAGTAGATTAGATGTTTTTCGATTAGAAAGTATTTTTAGACGCCGGACACAAATTACAAGAATTCATGGTCATTTGAGAAATATGCATAGTACAAAGTTGCAAACATGACACGACCCCATGTCCAACTGACGACTGACAATTATAGCAATACGCTGTCAAATAATGGGCATTGCACTATAAAGTCAAATTTAGCTCACCTTAAAATTCAAGACACGTCACGTTGGGAGTAAGAATGTGTCCCGGCAAGTGTCTTGATGCTCATATAAGTTTTTCTTAAAGATCGCTGATCGCTTTACTACTATATATATTTTACTTCATCTACTTTGAAAGGGGAAGCACAATGGCCTGGCTGCTTTAAAATATTATTCTGTGACCAAGTACAATTCAAGTTATATATGATCCGCGATAATTCATTTTTTACAGAAGTGTTCTTCAAGTAACGCTTAGGGTCATGAATTTGTTTTCCAATTGTTGAATAAAAGGCTGGTTCAACAATAGTACGAGGATAATACGAGGGTAATTTACTTTATCTGTTCCGGATTTCCTGTGTAGATAACAAATACAGGAAATTATTGATAATGAGCGATATGCATATAGTCGTAATTACAAACTTTCTCGGTGTTTTATGGGAATGTTCGGGGAAATGATGTGCTCGAAGATGGTCTCTCGTTCACAGTTTAGTGTATTTGGTATTTACTTTCTTTATTATGTAGACATTCTCACAACTCTTTCACACACACCAAATTGGGTCCCTCGGCTCGGACTGACTGTCAACTGATCTCTCGACACACTTTTTCTATTGTCTTATAACGACTCCATTTAACCTCGTTTCATTAGTCATACTTCTAGAACATTTATCGTTTCTAAATACTCCCCCTAAAGGTATTAGGGCTAACCGAATGTGAGGCAGCCTTGTGCTACTGACGAGGGAACGACCCGAGGGTAGGTCACCCTTCCACACATGTGAAAATATTTTTCTAGACCAATTTTTTGCGCTGATTACGAATATGAAGTCGGTTTTCTGTCAATGACAAATTTTGGCCACAAAGGAACTTCCCCATATGCTAACACGTGTTTTGGAAGCTAAAAATTATCGACAAACAAAATATCGATTCTGGCTATATAAATTATGCTGATTCCGAATCTGAAATCCATTTTTCATAAAATTGATGTTTTGCACCTTTTTAGCCGTTTCATGCCAAATATCTCGAAAAATACAAGTTGTATCAAAAAACCGATTTCAGATTCGGATTCTATGCATTAAAATACGTCGATTTGACTACTTGGTCGAGCTGGTTATATAGGTGACTCAACACCGAAAACTGGTCCCTTGTGCCCAAAATTTGTCATTGACAGAAAACTGACTTCATATTCGTAATCAGCGCAAAAAATTGGCCTAGAAAAATATTTTCACATATGTGGAAGGGTAACCCACCCTGGGTCGTTCCCGCGTGAGCCATGGCTCACTATATCATCATGTAGAGGAAGATCTCCTCTTTCAGATAGGAGCATCTATATGTTATCCATTTCATTTCTATTCGAGATCTGGAGAAGAGAACATGAACATTATGGATTTCTCCAAGCAAGATATTCGCGCCCAGGTGAAGTTGCACCATTCAAGGGGCCTTTCAAGCACTGTAATTCATAATGAACTAAAAAAAGTTGTAGGTGGCAATGCTCCAGGGTCTAGAACAATCCGAAAGTGGTGCCAGAGGTTCGACAGTGGCGATACGTCCCTAGAAGATAGGCCAAGAACACCCAAACCGTTAACTGCTACTGACGACAAGCATGTTGAAAGGGTTAGAGCTATAGTTGAAAAGGATCGGCGAATTACGATTGCGGAACTAGCCAGGAGGGTCAAGATAAGTGTCAGGTCGGTGTGGAAAATACTACATGAAAAATTGGGACTTTCTCTTCGGTGCGCGAGATGGATTCCTAAACTGCTTACCGCTGCGCAGATGAAGTTCAGGGTGCAAGCGTCTCAGGAAAATATCGCCCTGTATTCTGCCGATGAAGATTTTTTTCTGGGGCATATTGTGACTGGAGATGAAATCTACCTTCACCACTATGAAGTTGAGACGAAGAGGCAATCATCGCAGTGGACAGAAAGTGGAGGAGAGCCCCCTTGGAAAGCCATCCGAAAAACATCGACAAAGAAGATTATGATGTTGGTTTTCTGAGACAGGATTGGCGTTTTGCTCACGAAATTTTTCTACAAAGGTGCTACCCTAACCGGTCAAGTATATGCAGACACATTGGAAACATTGAAGAAAAAAATTATCTCCAAACGCGGTCGAAATCACTGGAACGAAGGAATTTTCCTTTTACACGACAATGCCCCCACTCACACTTCACGGCTGGTGACTGCGAAGATAAATGAATTGGGGCTTGTCCAACTTCACCATCCCTCTTACAGCCCTGAGCTAGCCCCATCTGACTACTTTTTATTTCCAAAATTGAAAAACTACATGCGAGAAAGAGCCTACAATACTGACGATGAGGTCAAAAGAAGCGTAATTTCATGGCTTGGACATCGGACCTCCGAATTCTTCAGCAAAGAAATCTCAGCTCTTGTGAATAGGTGGAATAAATGCATTAACCTTAAAGGAAACTATGTTGAAAAGCTCAATTAATAATTTGCAACTATGTTGAAGTTATAGTTAAATAAAGTCCGGAACACATAAAGTAAATTACCCTCGTAATTGTTTTTAAATTAAGAAACAAGGAGCTCAACTCAATCTCTAAATAGTTCAACAGCATTTTATAAATTCTGACGACTTTAATTATTTATGTCAGATAACTTGGAAATAATATACATACCTAGTTACAAAAGTTAGCCAAAAGCACAAAATTTTCCTACCTCGTTATGACTTGGTATCGAATTGAATTAGGCCATAGCTGGTGGAGGATTCAATGACACGGGAAAATGTTTAACAATCAGATCGCTATCATAGTTTCGCATCCAATGGCTTGTTGAAAATGTCGAATACGAAACCCGTCTACCTAATTGTAAGTTTTATTTCAAACGTAGATGATTTCATGAACATGATTATGTTTTATACGCACTGATATTAACAATGCATAATATAAATGAATTGTCAGTCAGTATTATTAAACATGTCGTAAACAATCTGCATGATGACATGTAATACAAGTAAGAGGAAATGCTTTAGTATTTTTTGTAGTTTTGAAGTTTATATTATGCCCATATTCCAAACATGTCCCTACACCATATATATAGATAAAGTAAAAATAAAAATAGTTATACTTCATCTAAAAAATTCAAAGTTATATCATTCGAAAGCATAAAAAATGTGCGTTTTGATTAATTTTAGTAATTAAACTAAATCCTACTTAATCGGTCAAAATTAATTAATTAGTGCAGTGATCACAATTAGTGCGAAAGACATAAAAAAACAATCTCATTTTCGTTTATTTGTTGCACTACCATTTACCCATCAGCATTTCCATTCATATGCAAATGATTTACGTTTATATCTATGACTTTACTATTTTGGAATCCTAGTTCTGAACCGGGTGCCGCTATTGACGCACATCGCAGGTTGAGCTACCCCATACAAGTCTAGATAGCTTATTTTTAATTTATATTGTGTGCACTAAACTTGATTCAGCATGGGGAAAAATAGTACCGTACCTAGTAAAAGCGTGGTAACAAATAGTGATATTGTATCTCTCATTGAAAGAAAGTTCAATGTAGTTGACTCGCAACTAAAAAGCATTCAAGGTAGTCAAGCTGAAATGTCACAAAGACTAGATAAAATTGAGTCTGACTGGAAAGTAGTGGCTGAAAAAGCAGAACAAAACAAGACAGCAATAGTTGAAGTGCAAGGTGAAGTCAATGTACTGAAAGCATCACACGGTGCATTGAAAGAGCAGACAACCAGACTCTTAAAAAGTTGTAATCTTGTGGTGTTTGGGTTAGCAGAAGATGATCAAGCGCTGCCTTTACTGAATGAACTTTTTGAAATAATTCTTCCCAATAACCAACTAGCCATTACTGAACATCGTGTTGAAGACCCAGAAGATGGAAAGACAAGGAGAATACGCATTCGTCTCAACAACAAAAATGATGTTTTCACTGCCCTAAGTAACTGTAGGAAACTGAAAGGCATTGAGAAATTCAGAGGCATTAGTGTCGTGAGAGATAAGACCAAGCAACACCAACAGGAGGACAAAGAGAGGCTAGCCAGAACACCACGCCGCACTCGTGGCAATAGAAAGAGACAAGCATCGCCAAATGATGATGACGAAGAAGCTCATAGTAGCAAACAAATGAGAAATGATAACCAAATGGAATGACTGACTACATCATATTCAAGCAATAGAAAAGTAACTGTTGCCTCATTAAATATTCAATCCATATTAAATGCAACCAAACAGATACATGTTTTAAATTTAATTCAATCTAAAAACATAGACGTGCTTTGCGCAACAGAGACTTTCTTAAATGCTGACAAATCCTTGCCTTTGTTAAATAGTGTAAATATATACAGAACTGATAGAAATGAGGGGCATCGTAAGAAATCTGGAGGTGGAGTTGCAATTATTTATCACATATTCAATCATCAGAATTTATTTTAAAATGTCGACAAAGTAATGAGTGCTTTAACACTGATATTTGTGCAGCCAAAATTAAGCTGAATAATTTTAAGACAATTATAGTTCTCTCAGTATACCGCCCACCAAACTACTGTAAAAAGGACATAAAAAGTGACATCAAAGAAATGAAACTGGTTTTGAATGAAGTATGCTCATTACAAATTCCTGTTCTTGTATGTGGAGACTTTAATTTACGTGATCAAAAAACTACCAATTACTCGAAAATATGTACAATAAGCTTAATCTGATTCAGTATATTCATGCTCCAACAAGGGGACAAAACCGACTTGATCTAGTTTCCTGCAATTCTCCCAACTGCAAAAATGTTTCCATTTATGTGTAGTAGTAGTAGTAGTATAGGTTTTTATTGCATTTATAAAAAGCCGCAGCTTATAACACAATATACAGCATTGATTCAAGGTTAAATATGAGCTCTCCTAATTCAGCCAATTATGTAGATAGGAAAAATCTGAGAAAAAAAAACCTAGTCTACGGTAAGATGTTAAGTAAAAAAATTTTGTGGAGAGAGGAGCGAGGAACACCCAGAAGAAATACAGTGACATTGCATGGCTCTGCATGGCTTTGCACGAGTTTGTTTCATGGCTTCCACATGTAGTCGTGTGCATCAGGCGATGGGTTGACCTTGACTGGTTAAAAGCTCCTTTTCGAGACGCAGCGTCCGGAACCGTGTATACCAACGGATGTGGCCCCCCTGGTCCCCCTCTTGAGGTACAGTCCCCAGAATCTGCACATGAGAGACCCTCCCATATGTGCCCAAGAGAATTAGGGTAAATCGCCTCCCAAACAGGTACTGCTCTAAGGATTCCAACCAATGTCACCAGCCGCTGACGCCAAGGGGATCCCCACGGAGAGGTTACCCATCCCGGGAGCCGCCGTCTTGATCTCTCATCTCCTTCATTGACACCCACTTCCAGCACCTTTCCACGATGATCCTCCTACGCACAAAATGACACTGTATTCTTCTGGGGGAGTACGGTTCTGGTGTGGTGGTTATCAACTGTAGATTCACTGATCACCTCACTCTTAATCTACCAATGTCATGATGTCACGATGGGAGAATATTCCATAAATTAATAATTTTTTAAAATGATATATTATGACAAAAATTAATATTTCACAAAATATAATGCTTAGAACATATGGAGGATTACAGGCGGATTATACCTAAGCTACCTACCCAAAAATACAATCTGGCTGAGAGAGCTTGAAAGAAACGAGACAGCTACCACCACTTACGTCTATACCCCACCACATCCAGAACCGCACTCCGAGTTATCGAATATTGCCCATATTCAAACTTGACCTCACATTTCTCCAGAGTTGTCGATTCCTGAAAACATTACTTAAAAATTCGACCTCGTTCTCAAGTTATTGCTCGGACAGACGGACAGAAGGACAGCGCAATCTTAATAACTTGCTAAGTCGCAAGTTAATAATTCCGACCATATGTGATTTTTTCGTATTATGACGCCGAGAATAGATTTTTCAAATTTTAACGGTGATTTACGGTGATTTTCGCTTTAACGGTATAACCGATGTTGGTAAAATATGAATATTTGAAATCGGCATGATAAGGGCTTTCAAATGATATGCTACTTGATATATGTTGTCAAATGAAAACATTTTGACTTTAACCTTTGACCAATTTTGCCAAACTTTTAACTTGACCTCACATTTTCATATATCTTTTTGATTACTGATAACATATTTTTAAAATTCTACCTCGTTCTCAACTTATGAAAACGATATTACTGTAACGTCAAGACGCCGATGTTAAATTTTG
>JAQIXQ010000276.1:0-37718 GCA_034700485.1 Pseudosinella alba | reverse complement strand
TAAAAAGTTGAAATGAAGTAATGCTCGAAAAAATAGTTTTTAGGAACTGGTGATGGGAGATGAGAATTGTAGCCAATTCTAGATAGTGCTTGGGAAACCCAGCTAATTGGATTAAGTTAAAACCAAGTTAAGAAGGAGAACCAAGTGAGACAAGATGGCATCTCAGAAGCCCGTCGAGTGGGTTTCCTCCCTTATTATGCGCTTTGAGGAGCAGGTAAAATTAAAATTAGGCCAAGGTCATCATGGGATGTCATAATTAGATAAGTCAATTAATTTGATAATTCATTTGTCCCAGTTACCCTGTCGGACTGGCCCTCAAACCACCCATGCAAGGTACAACGTGGAGCAAAACAAAGACTGTCTTATCTACATTTCACATTACCGTTTCTCCCTGGTCATATCAGGACTGACGAAGATCCTTCAGAAAGTGAATGAGACGGTGAGCATCTTGTTTCAGTCATTTTTTCTAAAATAGGAACTATATATCATGTCTTGTCATACAAATATTAAGTATGTGCCATTGTCAATTAGATGTATTAATCTATTTTAAAATTATGCTAATTCCATCGTAAAATATAACAATCTCAACTGAATTGATTCTGAGGTGGAGGAAGGAAGGGAGGCAGTCAATGATTGTAGTAATTGCTTTAAATACATGTTCATTCCTGTTCCTTCATGATTGGATTGGCTTTTGGATGATGTGCAGTTCGTCATAATTTTGTCCTCGCAGAGGCCTCACGGGCCTGACTTTGAGAAGCATTACTACGAGTCCCTGCTCATTGTGATGGACACGCTGGAGAAGTGCTTGAGTGGCCAGCCCAAGGACACCACAAGATATGATGAGGCCATGAACGTGAAGCTGTTGCTGAGGGAGGTCACCCAATTTATAGGTTGGTGGAATAAAATGATCAATATGTCAAAAAGAATATTAAATGCTGGGGGTGGTGGACATGCTATATATTTTTATGATCAATCCGGATGGATGTGATTTTGATGAAGCAATTAATGTTAATCTGGCAGTTTTAATATCTTGGATAGACTTGCCCCCTGAAAGCGCTCAAGTGATCCAGGTGCGGGCCCTAGCCTCCCGGGTGCTCTATGCCTTGTCGGTCAACAACTTCAATGCCGTCTTCAACCGGGTCTCGGGCCGACTCCAGGAGCTGAGCACGACCAACGAGGAGAACCCTGACTATACGGATATTGATCTGATACAGCATATCAGTTTGGATCTGGTCCGGTTAAACAAACTACTAAATGGTGAGTTAAAGTTAAAGTCGGGGAGCTTTTAAAATATTTTGGGGGAAACTGCAACTCCAAAATTCTAAATTTTATTTATTTGTCCTTGTTTTAGAAACTGTACAAAAGTTCAAATCACTGAAGAAGGGAGCTCATCTCGTCCTAATGAATGCATTGGAAAGGGCAATCTGGAACTGGATGGATAACTACCCCCATGAATTCGCGGATTTGCAGAAGAAGCCATGTGAGGAGCTAGCCAAGTGCTGTGAGTCACTCTTTGAACTGCTGGACAGTTTTGCGGAGAATAATAAGCGACGCGCCGCCGTGTGGCCTTTGCAAATCATGCTCCTTGTCCTATCTCCGGTAGGATAATAATAACATAAATATTTCTATTTTTTCATAAAAAAATTAACCTTAAATTGTTAATTTTATCCAAAAATTATAATTTTACATTATAACTTGATTCCAATTGTACAGAAAATCTTGGAGGAGATCGTGAATGCCGATGCTGGGGCACCCTGCTCCCCTCGGCACTGTAAGAAGAAGCAGTTCATGGATAGTTTGAAGAAGGCCTTGTCCCCCCATAGTTCCTCCAAGCAGCTCACGGAAGCCGCTGCCGTCACTTGTGTCAAATTATGCAAGGTGTCTACTTACATCAATATCCTGGACAGGAATAATGTCGTTTTCCTACTCGTACAAAATGTATTTAATGATCTCAAGGTAACTCCCACACTCACTTATATTCAGTTCTACCCAAGTTAATCATAATGATATTAACTACTAGCTACAAGGTTAAGCTAATGGCTGGATTTAACTTGAAATGTCCGTGTTTTGATGCAGATGCTACTGTTCAACCCAATCAAACCCTTCTCAAGAGGCCAAAACTTTGCCTCCCTCGACCTAGAACTCATGATCGACTGCTTTGTCTCCTGCTTCCGAATCAATCCCCACAACAATGAGCCACTGAAGGTGTGCCTCAACCCGGGATCTCCTCCAATCTACCATTTTGTTCTCATTAGTTCCCTACACAAGTAAGCTCCAATAATTATTTATTTTGTCAAATCAATTCAACATGACTCATTCTTATTGTAACTGATTGTCCCCTCCCTCCCTCAGAATCATTACGCAACCAAGACTGTCCTGGTGGCCACAAATTGACATGGTCTACAGCAAATCCTCCGAGCTTAGGGCCATGTTCACCGAAACACTCAACAAAGTTACGCAAGGATATATCACGCACACTCCACTCAAAATGATTCAGGTAATGACATGATTTTTGAGCCAAGGGCCAACATTTAAACCAAGCTATATATGTCTACCTCTCTCTTCCTCTCTAAAAAGATGGGAGGGGGAAATTCGTTTTAAAAAATAACTATTATTATCTGATAAAATTAAAAAAATATATATATGTACATACCTGAAGAACTACTGTATTTATATTTTACTGCTGCTGAATGCTGCTTTTGTCCAAAACACTTCTTCAAAAATTAAACAATCAAACTCACTGACACTTTCTCTTTTTGGCGGATTGTAGTTATGCCAGGTAACTGCTACTCTTCCGCCTTGTTCTCTTCCTTTCTCTATCATTCTATTCATTATATGTTCCTTATATATTATATTATTCAAGAAAAAGTTTATTTAAATGAGTTTTGATATATTTCCATGTGAACCCATTTTGGAGCCGGATTTAAACCAGACTTTAATTTTTAATTAGGTAATCCTTTCTAATGATTCCAAACAGAGATTAACGCTACAGGAGAAAGTGACTAATTTGAAGTTCAAAGAGAAGACGTCGGAGGACCCGGCAAGCTATAAAAGTCTATTGTTTTGGATGGTCCGACTGATCCATGCAGATCCCATGCTTATGCTGAACGTAAGTACAAATGGCAAGACAAAAATTTTTACTGTAAAATATGTCAAATCTGATCTGATATATTTTTGCCCCCGCCCCCAATCATGCAGAATCAAGGAAAAGCAGGTCATGAGATTCAAAGTTCCACCCTGGAACTGATCAACGGGCTGGTCTCCCTGGTCCACCAGACCACCATGCCGGACGTGGCCCAAGAGGCAATGGAAGCCCTGCTTGTTTTACACCGCCCCGAAAAGATAGAAATGTGGAATCCCGAAGCCCCCATCAACACCTTCTGGGATGTCTCCTCCCAAGTCCTCTTCTCCATCTCCCAGAAGCTCATCCAACACCTCATTGTCAACTACACTGACATTTTGAAGTGGCTGAGGGAGATCCTCATCTGTCGGAATGCGTTCCTCTCCCGACACAAAGACTATGCCAATGTCGGCTCCCACATTGCGATCTGTCGACAGGCTCATATCAAGTTGGAGGTGGTGTTTTTCATGTACCTCTGGAGCATTGATATGGAGGCCGTCCCCATCGCCATGTCCTGCTTTGCCCTGCTCTGTGAGGAAGCGGACATTCGTTGTGGTCCGGATGAGCTCACCGTGACCTGCCTCCTCCCAAACTACCACATTTATTTGGAGTTGGCTCAAGCCTCCGCCAATTTGAACACGGGTAGGTTAAGTCATACCTTTGACATGCTATATAAATGATTCCTCATTTCCTCATTGTTTAGTAAATCAAGTTATGTTATATTATGTTAAAATTTCAATTTTATTTTATTATTTTTTTAACCCCAACTAACATTCAACTCAACAACAGTTAATTATTATCAACCAGTTATTTTCTATTATTTCCCCTTTTTCTCAAAAGAAAATATTTTTATGTCGCTTTGGATTTTTATTTTTCTCGCACATTCTCGTAACCTCCTTTTGTCACCTCCACAACTCTTTACTGTTTATAAGAAAAAAATCATTCAAAAATCATTCTCGTTCATTTTTATGCTCACTCAAAAAAAACAACCTTTCCTCCTTTGTAGCAAATCAAGAGTCGAGAGTGTACTGTCGGGAGCATCACCAAGGTTTGTCTTTTGATTTGCGTTGTGTGGTTTTGGTTGCCTCTCTCTCTCTCTCTTTCTCTCTCTATCTCTCTATCTCTCTGTCACAAACACTCAACCAGTCTCGCTTTCTTTCTTTCCGTCTCTCTGTCTGTCAGCTCCAACCTCTTTCTCTCGTCATCTCACTCTAACCTCCTCCCAATTACATTATATAATTATAACATAGTTCTTTCCCAGAGAGGGGCATCTCAGTGATCACACGACAAAACTCTGACATTTCATTCTGAACGGCCCACGTTACAAATGACCAACTTCACTTATTCTTTGTGCTCCCCCACAGGTCGGGTCTCCCTCCAGAAGAAGATCATGGCGCTGCTGAGGAAGATTGAGCACTGCACGACGGGGGTGCTCCAGGCATGGGAGGAGAGCTTCATGAATTGGGACTCAACCACCAAACACTTCCTCCAGTACCCCAAGGGGAAGGTGAGCGGGGTGGAGGAGGGGACCCAAGGGATTAGCGAGTTTCACCATAGGGGGAAGCGGAGGGCTTCACATCATTCGTCTGATCATGACTTGGAGGTTGGAATGCCAAAGATGATATGCCAAAGAATTTAGACAAAGACAACTGATTTAAGGAAACATTTTTATTTATTGAATATTGCTTGTAATTTTAGGATCAGATTAATGAGTGGGCAAACATGACCGGTTTCCTATGCGCCTTGGGTGGGGTCTGCCTCCAAAGAAAAAGCCCAGCCCGTCCCCCAATGTCCTCCGCGTCCACCCTCTCCTTAGAGTCCAGGAAAAGTGGGGTACTCACCTCCCAAGACATGCAGTACTGTCCCGTGACCCAATTCGTGAGTCAACTCCTCCGACTCCTGGTCTGCTCCAATGAGAAGTTTGGTGCTCAAATCCAAAAGCATGTGAAGGAGCTAGTGGGGCACGAAATGGCCCCGGCCCTCTACCCCATCCTCTTTGACCAGATCAAGGTGATAGTGGAGAAGTTTTTTGACCAGCAGGGCCAGGTCATTGTGACTGATATTAATACCCAGTTTATCGAGCACATCATCTTCATCATGAAGAACGTGTTGGAGAATAAGATGGACCAGCCTTCGGAGCATTTGGGGGCCACAAGTATAGAAACAATGATGTTGGCTATTGTCAGGTAGAGAAATTACTTATTAAATAGCGGGGAAATAAATTTTGATTACAAAAATGTAAATGGAAATTATCAACTCATTTATCATTTTACAGATACGTCCGACACATTGACATGACAGTACATGCTCTCCACATCCGTACCAAACTATGTCAGCTTGTGGAGGCCATGATGAATCGTCGGGATGACTTGGCCTTCAGACAGGAAATGAAGTTCCGGAATAAGCTCGTCGAATATCTGACTGACTGGGTGATGGGGACCTCTCATCAAATTGTTCCCCCTACTCAAGGGGATGTCACCCTGATTACAAGAGACCTGGATCAAGTACATTAAAAATCATTTTCATTCCATAAATTAGCGTTAAATGCAGATTTTCATATTTATACTCCCTTTCTACTAATCACTTTCTTTTTCAGGCTTGTATGGAAGCCGTGGCAGCCCTATTGAGGGGTCTTCCCCTCCAACCCGAAGAATCCGATCGGGGTGACTTGATGGAAGCCAAATCACAATTGTTCCTTAAGTAAACTCTAGTCCACAAAATCCTTCCAAAACTTATCATTTAAGTCATGCTTTCCCCCAAATAATCTCCCCCAAACAATGACGTTGCCTTTACCCTTAAATCAAGTTAATTGTTGGACTCTCTTTCTCAAAGACAATAATTTATTGTGGGATTTTTTTGTGAAGCTTAAATGTAACAAATCTAACTTGAACTACTATTCCAGAGAATGCTGTAAATTAATTCATCCATATTTGTTTTTTGTGTCGTTTTTTGTTTTTGTCTCATATCCCGTCAATCCCTACTCACCACAACTAAACATGCCTAACCTTAATTTGGGGAGAGAAATACTTATTTTTTTTGTACATATTTTTTACAAATCTCATTATATCCTATATCTGTATGTGTGTGTCTCTCTCTGTTCGTCTCTCATTGTTTAGGTATTTTACTCTATTCAAAAACCTGTTGAATGAGTGTACAGAAGGGCAGGAGTTGGAACAAAAGGGTCCAAAGGCCGCTCATGCCAATAAATTGCAAGCGCTGAGAAATGCTACCATCCAAGCTATGTCCAATTTGCTCAGTGCTAATATTGACTCCGGTCTCATGCACTCAATCTCATTAGGTTATCATCCCGACTTGCAAACCAGGGCTGCTTTCATGGAGGTATAAATTATATCATAATAATACTCTAAATTTATCTGTAAATATATTTTTTTTACCTTTTAAGAAACCAACACAACCAACCTTACAAGAAGTGACGATAACTTTTATTTTGCTTGTAGAAATATTCAACCTAAAACATTTCCTAGCCAAAAAAAAAAAGTATTAATTTGATAGAGATACGTACAAATAGTAATTTACTTACGATTAGTAAATTGGTAATGAAAATAGTAATTAGTACTGACACAATTTAATTTAAACTTTTAGTCTAAATTTTCACTGTCGATATTAATTAACGGGAATGTGAGTGCGTCTGTGAAATATGTAGATATGAAAACAATTGTCATTTCAATTAGTTTTCTTTCTCTCCTTGCATATTCTACAACTTTCAATAATTTAGTTAAATTCTCGTAACTCTTCTCTAATTATTATTTTTCTCTGTTTTTCTTTCTTTCATATCTTCTTCCTACTCTGTCAATTCTTCACTCTTTGTAAATTTCTACATGCCTGTGTGGATTTGTGAAATCTCCGAAATCTGCGAATCAAAATTGGAATATATAACCCACATTCGACAACATTGATTGAATCGGAATTTATATGATGAACTGATGATGACCTTGATCTCGACCTACCACTTCACCCATTTTATTCTGTGCAGGTATTGACAAAAATTCTTCAACAAGGGACAGAGTTTGACACTCTGGCTGAGACGGTGTTGGCGGACCGATTTGAGCAACTGGTCCAACTCGTCACCATGATCGGGGACAAAGGTAATGAAAAAATGTTTGACAAATTTGACTAACTTAAAGTAATATGGCTGTTAAACTATTTTCTTCCCCCTGGTTTATTTTTATTTTTGTATTGTACTGTGGGCACTGGTCTGGTATAATTTCTCTGTATGAGTTTTATTTTCAATTAGAACCCAATTTTAGTTTTCATTAGAGTAATAACAACAAGAAAACATGCTTCTTTTCCCGTATAATTTGGTTCTCTTTGGTTGTTTTAAAAATAAATATGAACAAGACAGGGCACTTGGTAAACAGAAGGCCTGCCACTGAAGATTTTTTTTTTGTTTCCAAAGCCAAAGTCAAGATGGTTCCTTCGTGGATCATGGAACATTTCCAAATTTCTCCTAATTTCTAATCTAATAAAAATCAACAGTTGCTCCTTCTTCTGTTACCAAATGCCCCGTTTTGTTTAATTACCAATTATAATTGATTGTATGACCTGGTTTGGTAGGATATACGGGGTAATATGATACCATGGGATTAGGTATTAAAATACCCCGTTCATCCTGCAAACCCAGCTCAGCCACCCATCATAGTTTACCTTATGATTAGTTACTATTACTATTTGGAAAAGGGAAAATGATTAAAGAGGATTTTTATTTGGAACCGGGTTCAGATTTTGATTCTTTTATGATGACTGAACAAGTCCAAAATAATTAGCCCATATTTTCACCCTGTCCGGAGGAGTCCAAAAAAAAAATTAAAATTAACGGTTCCAAATAAAAATCCTGTATCTCATTATGATGAAACCTAATTAAAAACTACCTATATATAAACTACTTAAGTATTTAAGCATTATTACTAGTACTTAATTACATTTCAATTACTGCGATTCGACAACTACGAGCTTTTATTTATCCTTTTCTTCCTTATTAATTTTTTTATTTATAGTTTACCATGGAACTAATGACATTCATGCAGGTGCACTTACAAACCGCTTTGTAGTCAGTTTAAATATTCAAAACATTATATACTTTTATAACTTTCTCTTTTCTCTCTTTTCCATTCTCATTCTATCTATCTCCATCTCTCTATCTAAACTCATTCTTTAAAAAAAAATCCAAAACTTTCTCTTTCTCTCTTTCTCTCTTGACGCTTTCCTCTCTATCTCTTTCTCTTCTTCAAAATTCTGAATACTGGGCAATGCAACTGTAAAAATACAACTAATGTGGGGTTATTTTTTGTGTCTTTCTGTGTTTCTCAACTTCCCCCCGGTTTTATTTTCACCCCCAATTTTATTTTATTATTTTTTGCTTTTTTTCTAAACCTGACAAACACTCGAAAACGATCCATAGGTGAGCTCCCGATTGCCATGGCGTTGGCCAATGTGGTCCCCTTCCATCAAATGGACGAGTTGGCGAGGGTGCTGGTGACCTTATTCGATGCGAAGCATTTGCTCTCCCCCCTCCTCTGGAATATGTTCTACAGGGAGGTGGAGGCGTCGGACTGCATGCAGACCCTCTTTCGGGGGAACTCGCTGGCGAGCAAGATCATGGCCTTCTGCTTCAAAATTTATGGGGCTTCATACCTCCAAGGTCTGCTGGACCCGATGATCCGACCCCTTCTCGCCGAAAACAATGTGTCATTTGAGGTGGACCCTGCGAGGCTGGATCCGAGTGATGATATTGAGCAGCATCGGCAAAATCTGGTGGCCCTCACCCAAAAGGTTTTCGACGCGATAGTCTCATCCGCGGAGAGGTTCCCTCCTCAGCTCCGCTCCATGTGCCATTGTTTGTACCAAGTGCTGAGCAAGAGGTTCCCCCAGTTCCCCCAAAATAATATGGGGGCTGTGGGGACGGTGATTTTCCTGAGATTTATCAATCCGGCGATTGTCAGCCCATGCGAGAGTGGGATTGTGGATAGGCAGCCCCCAACGAAGATCAAGAGGGGGCTGATGCTGGTCTCTAAAATCCTTCAGAATATCGCCAACCATGTGGAGTTCTCTAAGGAACAGCATATGCTCCCGTTCAATGACTTTGTTCGGGTGAATTTTGAGGTGGGGAGGAGGTTCTTTGTCCAGATTGCCTCGGATTGTGAGACGGTGGAACAAAGTGGCTCCCACTGCTTGTCTTTCGTGAGTGACGCCAATGTGGTAGCCCTCCACAGGCTGTTGTGGACTCATCAGGAGAAGATTGGGGATTATTTGTCCTCCTCCAGGGATCATAAGGCGGTGGGGAGGAGACCCTTTGATAAGATGGCCACTTTGTTGGCCTACTTGGGACCACCGGAACACAAGCCGGTGGATAGTCATTTGCTCTTTTCTTCGTATACAAGATGGAGCTCGATGGACATGACGTCAACCAAGTTTGAGGAGATCATGAGCAAGCATAACATGCATGAGAAGGATGAATTCAAATCTATCAAGTCACTCAACATATTTTACCAGGCGGGGACGTCTCGAGCCGGCAATCCTGTATTTTACTATGTTGCACGAAGATACAAGTACATGCCCATATTTATATTTGACAATTTTCATAATTACTTTGCATTTAAAACTATTTTATTAATAATTAAATTCGCTAATTTTTTTTAGAATCGCGGACACAAACGGAGACCTGCTTATTTATCACGTGATACTTACACTAAAGCCCTTTTGCCACAAGCCATTCGAGCTGGTCGTTGACTTCACCCATACCTGTTCCGACAACCGTTTTCGAACAGAGTACCTCCAAAAGTGGTTTGTGGTCCTGCCGGAAGTGGCATACGAAAATCTTCACGCCGCCTACATCTACAACTGCAACTCGTGGGTACGGGAGTACACCAAGTACCATGACAGAATCCTCGCCCCGCTGAAAGGGAACAGGAAGATAATGTTCCTGGACTCCACAAACCGCTTGCTAGACTATGTGGACGTGGACCAGCAAAAGCTTCCCGGTGCTACCTTATCCCTGGATGAGGATCTGAAGGTATTCAACAATGCCCTAAAGCTCTCCCACAAGGATACCAAAGTGACAATCAAGGTGGGTCCAAGTGCCATTCAAATCACGTCTGCCGAGAAGACCAAAGTATTGTCCCACTCTGTCCTCCTCAACGACGTCTACTATGCCAGTGAGATCGAGGAAGTCTGTCTTGTTGACGACAATCAGTTCACGCTTACAATTGCCAATGAATCCGGGCCCTTGTCATTTATCCATAACGACTGCGACTCCATTGTCCAAGCCATTATCCATATTAGGAATAGGTGGGAACTTAGTCAACCGGACTCGGTCACAGTCCACCAGAAGATTCGACCCAAGGACGTACCTGGAACACTTCTCAACATGGCCCTACTTAATCTTGGCTCATCCGACCCCAACCTGAGGACTGCTGCTTACAATCAACTCTGTGCCCTGACGGCCACATTCGACCTGAAGATTGAAGGCCAACTGTTGGAGACATGGGGGCTATGCATTCCATCTAATAACACTTTATTCATTAAAAGTGTTTCCGAGAAGTTAGCCCATAATGAACCCAGACTGACCTTGGAGTTCCTCGAGGAATGTATCCATGGGTATGAGGAGACACCAAAATATTGAAGTCTTAAGATGCCCCAGATTATTGGAGTGACTCTAATTGCTGGTTCATTTTTTCTATAATAGGTTCAGCGCATCCTCCATTGAGCTGAAACATTTGTGCCTGGAATACATCACCCCATGGCTTCCCAACCTGGTCAAGTTTTGCAAGCACTCGGACGACGCGAAGCGACAGAAGGTGGCCATGATCCTGGACAAGTTGATCACCCTCACCATAGAGGAAGTTGAGATGTACCCTTCCATCCAGGCAAAAATTTGGGGCTCATTGGGCCAAGTCCCCGACCTTATCGACATGGTGCTGGATAGCTTCATCAAGCGGAGTGTGACGGGAGGGCTGGGCTCCCCTCAAGCGGAAATCATGGCGGACACGGCGGTGGCCCTAGCCTCTGCTAATGTGCAGCTGGTGGCAAGGAAGGTGATTGGGAGGCTGTGTCGAGTTCTGGAGAAGACTTGCACAAGCCCGGTGGCCACTTTGGAGCAGCACCTGATGTGGGATGATATTGCCATCTTGGCCCGATATTTACTCATGTTGAGCTTCAACAACTGTCTGGATGTGGCTCATCATCTTCCATATTTGGTTCATGTGGTTTGCTTCCTCGTCTGCACGGGATCCGTTTCCATGAGAGCCTCAACACATGGGCTGGTCATTAATATCATCCATTCCCTGTGTACCTGTACGCAGCCACAGTTTGCTGGTAAGTTTAGTAGTAATAGAGTCGGTGAAACTAGTTATTAGAAAATTTACTTCATGAAATGTTTAATGTTTAATTGGAAAATGTAATCTTTTTTTTCAACAGAGGAAACCCACAGAGTCCTTCGTCTCAGTTTGGATGAATTCTCCCTCCCCAAATTTTACCTCCTCTTTGGGATCAGCAAAGTTAAATCTGCGGCTGTGACCGCCTTCCGCTCCTCCTATCGGAATGCTGGTGACCGCTGGCTAGGGCACTACTCCCCAATGGACAGGGAGCGACTGGCCCTTACTTCCTTGGAAGTGATTACGGACGCCCTCCTGGAAATCGTGGAGGCGTGCATGAGAGACATTCCAGAATGTGATTGGCTCCAGTGCTGGACTCAGTTGTCGAAAAACTTTGCATTCCGCTACAACCCCGCACTCCAGCCCAGGGCTTTGATTGTCTTTGGCTGTATCAGTAAGTCTATTCAGGATCAGGATATAAAGCAGCTACTGAGGATACTAGTTAAAGCCCTGGAGAGCTTCAGTGACGTGGTGCTGATCGAAGCCATTGTCATGTGCTTGACTCGTCTGATTCCTCTCCTTCGGCCTGAAAGTGCCATCCACCGAATGATGTTTTGGGTGGCCATCTCCGTGCTCCAGTTGGACGAGGTGTCCTTGTATGCCTCTGGACTTGCGCTGCTCGAGCAGAATCTCCACACTTTGGACTCACAGGGTATGTTCGAGGCCAAGAGCTTGGAACAAATTATGACTTCGACTAGGGAGCCGCTCGAGTGGCATTTCAAGCAACTGGACCATGCTGTTGGACTCTCATTTAAAAGTAAGAAGTCTGCATAATGAGCTTTTCTTAAGTACAAAAAACTTTGGATCACATTTTAATGGATCTAATCATGATGTGAATTTGTTTCCCTCCTTCCAGCAAACTTTCACTTCGCCCTGGTGGGCCACCTCCTCAAAGGTTTCCGTCATCCCACCCCCACCACCGTCTCCCGAACCAACCGGATCCTCACCATGCTCTTGGGGATCGTGGCAAAGCCCACCAAAAAAGACAAGTTTGAGGTGTCCAAAGAGAGCGTGGCCTACTTGGCAGCCCTGGTCTCCGTCTCGGAAGAGGTCCGGAGCCGGTGTCACGTTCGGCATCACATGTCCCGACACTTGGCCTCCTCCAACGAGAACATGAACTGGAGCCCCAAGTCCCCCACCAACCGACGTCAGAAATCCTGGGATCTCCTGGATCAATCCGCACTCATGCAAGCCAACCGCCAGCAAGGGAAACAGACCACGGTCCAACAAGTAAGTCCATTCACTACTTTCCCCCTCCCGATTGCAATATTATATTACGAGTCCCGCTTCAATTTCTCCTTGATGAAAAATTATTTATGGAATAGAAGCCAAATTTTATCAGTTTGAAAAAAATATAAGATCTCTTTCTGCCACGTTAATTATATATATCTGTGATATGTCAAGTTTTTAGGCTGTACATATATCTGTCAAACCAAATGTGTTGTCATTATATTATGTAGACTATGGACCTCCTTTGCAAAAAAAAAATATGCAACTTATCATCCATTACAATTTATTGTATTTTGTGTTCTCGTCATCTTCTCAATCTGTTTCTCTTCTTCGTTTCGTTCTCTTTTTTTTACCATTTCATTTCCATTCTACGTTTTCGTTCTCATTCGGTTCCCTCAAATGATGGCAAATAGTGTAATACATTCATAGAAAAATATATTTGTATATTAATTAATTTGTAATTTGTTTTCATATTTTTAAGAGCCTAGGAAAGCAAACCATATAATATTCTTTCTCTCTGATATATATGAATCATTTTAAAAGAAAATAATAATGATGATGATGACAAAAGGTACAGGCTGGGTCGAAAAACTGGCGTAGCTTGGATTTGTCGTGTCGTGTCGTGGACTTCAAGTCCCACAGATCAGCGTCAATGCCCGTCCGGAATGAGCACAAAGTGAGATGAGTCATACAAAACAAAAAAAAACTAGTACAAAACAAAAAAAAAGCTACAAAAATATCCAAAATACAAAACCATATAACCATTTGTGTTGTCACCTTTTACTTCTTATTTTCTGTCCACATTTATATTATCGATCCACCACCACCACCCAAATACCCATAATTTATGTGCTACCCAAACAATACTGAATATTTATATTCAAGCTAATTTCAATCTTTCTTGTTTAACTATTGTTTTTTTATCCATTTTAATCTGATCATCATCTTCATCATCCACCCACCCACCCACCATATAACAGTCAAACAGAAAAACAACTTTCAAAATTGTATTATTGTCCCTAGACATGATATAATTTTTTAAATTATTTATTGATTAATTTTTTTTAAATCTTTCTCATCTTACCCCAACCTGGGATTTAATTATTATTACCCCGACCACCCCCATATATATGTCTCTCACCCCCTCCAACCCACAACCAACCCGTGTAATATTTTGGAATTTTTTAAAACAATTGTTAAATTGCTGAGGATATTTTGAAAAACCTCAACAGCCAAGAACTTAATGCTCATTCTCTTTGTTTCTCACAAACAGAACAAAAAAATGCCCTGTCTATATGTTTAGTACCACCCAATCAATTTCACCATCGTGACAACTTTTTTTATAGCTACCATAACAAAACTACCTCTCTCAAAGCAAGAGGATTTAACCCCATCAATTTCAGATTTCAATTTGTTAACAAAAATTCTTCGGGAATGAAATTTGTTACTATTTTCAAGAAAAAAAATCCCTGAATGTTTATTCGGTAATTTAGACACATTTTACCCACTGACCTATTCTGGAATTGACTGTGGTTGAATTCTCTTGGTTGTTAAAAAACTGTTCATGCAACTTTTTGTTATTGCCACCAAACCAATCACCATATAATTATAATTATATTTTAATATGACAAATCAATTTCACGGTCATATAAATACCAGTTAATTTTTTTCTATAGTCTGACCTGGTTTTTTCATAAATATGTTATGAATGAATGCTTCCTCTAAAACATCTACTTTCTCTCTCTCTCTCTCTCTCTCTCTCTCTCTCTCCATATTATATCGACTCACCAAACTCGACTCTCTATCTCATCGTTTAATACTCTGTCGCTTTCTCTCTCTCTGTCTATTTTTTTCAAACTTTGAGATACATAGTCCATATATGTTTCCTGAATGTTACGTAAAGAAATGTGGGCCATTTCTCTTCACATACCTGACTTATCGTTAATCTGAATAGTATGCCACTGTTAGAAATTATTGTAAGCTCTACCTTCTACAAGTAATTAATTATATCAAACTGTTTACAGCACTCTCTCATGGCACATTGTCTTTTCACAGTCACCAATCTTTCTCTCTCTCTCTGTCTGTATCATCATCATTAAATGTGGTCGAATGATGAGATTATGATTATGGTTACTTACCTGTCTATGAACTATTTAATAAGCATATTATACTTTAATTTGGAGTTTTGGTTCAAGCAATTAAGTTTATGTAATTACCCATCCATATATATATATATAGGTAGTTTCCGTTCATATGTCATGCCATGTTCATGTTCATATCCTTCGCTTCTGACACGGACAAACCCGGGAAGCGTAGGATAAATATTTAATTACTCTTAAATGTATTTACGTATATGTGTACTATTAATTAGGTAACTTTAAACATACCTAGTTAAGGGAAGACTTTCGGTGAAAGTTGATCAGTTCATAAATGTATGTTATACCTACTTATATGTGTTTTCTGTTTAAACGGAATGGAATCTCTCTTTATGTTTTAGAAAGCATTCTCCACTTTCCTCATTTTGCTCCCACTCGCGTCGAAAAAAATACTTTCTCTTTTTTTCCTCCTTCCCTTTTCATATTCTTCATATATTATGGAATATCATATTATTTTTAGGGAGGGGAAACCTTGCTGGTAGAAATTTCTAAATAAGATTATTGCCACTTTTTCTATAATACCTCTACCTGTATGTATTCATTGATGTATTCATTCATTCATTCATTGATCAACAATACGTAAATTCAAAAATATTTTACATTCTCCCTATCTCAATCTCAATTATTATCATTATTGTTATTATCATCCACTTTCACCATCTTGTCTTGTTTCTTCTTTTTCCCTCTTTTTTTCACCACCACCGTGTTGATCTTTAGAGCCAGGCTCGTGCTCTTTTCAAGTCTCAGAGATCTTTTTCTGTACCTACCACTAAGGACAACTCCAAGGTACTAGCTTTCTCTTCTCACCCGAAACAAAAAAAAATACAAAAAGCTGAAAAAAAATTCAGATTTTAGTTGTCATCTTCTTTTTTCATTATGAATTGGTTGACTTTTTTTTAGATAGTTTAATTGCCATTAAAATTACTTTCAAATAATAATTTCATTTCATTTAATTTATTTCATGTAATCCTAATCCCTCAGTTGTAGAAATATGTTGGGTGATGCTCGTTTATTTTTGGTGTTTCTATTAACTGTATGTTCACCACCAACCACCACCTCTCTTGACTAATTTAATTCCTTGTGTGCACTTAACTTAACAAAAAGTACAAATAATTAGTAAAAGTATTTCCCTCCCCTAAAGCCCAATATTATATATTGCCGGATGTCAGTATTATTACTCTACTTCATTATATTAATATTATTTTAAGCTAAATACTCTCTCAACTTATCTATCTACTCCAATAATTAAATATATTTATAAAATATATACTTTAATATAACTCTCAATCCATATCTAAAAATATATCGCAATTTTTTTTCTAACATTAAAATATCTACTTAAACTTATATATAATATACTTATAACTTAAATAGGAGACTCACAGTTTTTCTTTTAATTTTTTTTCTCTCTCTCTCTCTCTCTATCCATATCTCTCACCTTTTTTCTCTCTCTTTCTCTTCAGACAAAATTTTTACCCCATATTTTACAAAAAAGATATATAATATAGTTTCCTCTCAATCAAATGACTATAACAACATAAATTTTAAAATATTATATAACAATACATGATTGGCTACCCTTTTTAAAAATTCATGGTTGCTTATCCTTGTCTTTTCTTTTTATCACCAACTATTTCTCCGTGGCTGTTGACAAAAACAGGAAGGGGAGGAGTGCAAGCGGACGAGCGTCTCCAATGAGAACAATGTCTTGTTGGACCCGGAGGTTGTGAGTGATATCCAGACCCAGGCATTGCTCCTGACCGTGTTGGCCACCCTGGTCAAGTATACGACGGATGAGGCGGAGATGCGCGTGTTGTATGACTACCTGGCTGAGGCATCCGTGGTCTTCCCCAAAGTGTTCCCTGTCATGTAAGAGGATTGAAGATGATTATTTATATGGAAGCAATTTTTATTTGTTTTTTTAATATTTGCTCTCTTTTCCCATCCCATTTTAGTCATACGCTGCTGGACGCCAAGATCACGAACGTGCTCTCCCTCTGCCATGACCAAGTGATATTGAACGCGGTCCAAAACATTATCCAGAATATGATTACGCTTGAGGATGGCTCCCAGCAGCAGCCCCATTACCTGCAGTCCATGGGCTTTGGGGGACTGTGGAGATTTGCGGGACCTTTCACCAAGGTACATAAAGATAGATTGATCAATGATGTAGAGAAGCGTTATTATATGCAAAACAATATTTCAAATGTTAAAAAATGTATCACCAACATATCAATTATTAACTGATTTATCTACTTCCAGTCAAACTGCACGGCGGAGAGTGCGGAGTTGTTCGTGAACTGTTTGGAAGCCATGGTGGAGACCTGTTTACCCTCGGAGGATGGGGAACTGGAACAGTATCCTTCCATGCTGTCCGTCTCCTCTGCTGTCAATCTCTCATCCTCCCTGTCATCCTTAACTTTGGGCTCACCAACCGAGAAAAGTGAGTTAGAAAATTAACCAGCAACTTTAAATATCATATCATGTAACATTATAACTACTAAGCATACTTATATAATTTGACTCTCTTTTCCCATTTTTCCCTGTAGGTTCCATACACACCCAGTTTTAATGAAGGGCTCCCCCTCTGCGTCTTCTCCTCTGGTCTCTCCTAATCAAATTCTTTCATGTCTTCAACCGCAACTAAAGCAACCTACAATAGACTAATATTAGCAGCACCATCACCACCACCACCCATCCCAGTTAAGCTTAACTTCATCCCTTCACCTCCGCCTTTCATCATCCTCATCATCTCCACACCCCTCACCAGCACCACCACACCCACACCTTTCATCAATCATCAAAACTTGATAAATATAATCCATTCGTATACTACAAAATATATAGCCAACTGGCATTTATAAAAAAACTACTATATTGTCTTATATACTCGACATTACTGTGATCATTTTTTCGTTGTCAGAATCTACAAAATAAATAAAATAAAAATCATCATCATTATCATCGTCGTCAAACCAAAATGGAAACTGGGATATCGACTACTACTAAAAAAAACTCCTTCTAGATCTGTTCTCTTTTCCTCCAAAATATTTATATTATGATATGATATGATTAGCTAGAGGAAACTAAATTGAGAAAGTTTATGCAGTTTTAGAATTTTTTTAAAAATATAAATATATTCCTTCTTCACGTTGACTCTTTTCTATGCATGTAAATGAAGAGAGAACACAAAAAATCTATATCGTCTGATATTCATCATTATTATAAATGTAATTATAATATTATGTAATTGACTGTGCGAGAGCAACGGAAATATGGCTATATTGATTAATTGCTGGAATGCAATCAGAAAAGTATAAAAAATATATATATTATAAATATAATGTGAATTTTTAGCAGAATGGAAACCGGTACTGAATATAATAGTTTATGAAGAAGAAAAAAATATCTATTTGTAATTTTATCTTTTTAAAAGGAAAATTCTGTCAACGGTAATAATAATAACTCGTCGCGCTCATTTTTTTATTTCTATATGTGCGACAGTCACTCTATAATATGAAACAATTTATTTATTTATTATATTATTATTATTATCATCATCATCTTGTTATTATTATCATGGAAATATATTTTATAAAA
Source organism: Pseudosinella alba (assembly GCA_034700485.1). Lineage (NCBI taxonomy): Eukaryota > Metazoa > Arthropoda > Collembola > Entomobryomorpha > Entomobryidae > Pseudosinella > Pseudosinella alba. The sequence continues at coordinate 19,221 of JAQIXQ010000276.1, read as the reverse complement.
ATATAATATATTATAATTAATTATATAATTATTACCACTACTTGTTATGGACTTTGGATTGTGGAGTTTAATAAAGAAAAAAAACTGTTGTCATTATATATGAACCAAGTCGCTCTCATTCTCTCCCTAAAACGGTCAAAAAGTATTTATTTAAAATGCTCCTTTCAATTTAACTACTTCAGCCATTATGTGAAATAAATGCCGGGAGAATCAACTCATCATCAAGTCATGATCCATATTTTTTTCCAATATTTAAAATTATTTCAATATTTTTTTTTATTCAATCACATCAAGATAGTAAGTATAATATATATAGTTATATGGTTGTATGGAAAAGGTCAAACGATTTTCATCATCATTTTCAAAAAATTTGTTTATGCATCATTGCTAAATATAGATAACAATCATATTAAGTTATATCATCAAATCCCAACAACAGATAATTAATTATAATCTTATTTATCCTCCCGCCCATCCCTCATTCTCGCGATCATGCACTGCTGCATATCCGGGAGAGGGAGATTAATTAGTTCTTCGTCGTCTTTAGCGACAACATAACAGAAATTTTGGAATATTGGAATCAGCTTCAAATTGAAAATTAAAAATAAATTTAATATCCATTCTTTTTTATTATCCTTATTGTTCTTAGCTGGGAATGGATGTCTTCTCTAAAAATTTGCGTTTGCTTTTTGTTTTATTAGGAAAATGGATGCAACGTTTTTTTTATATATACATTTACATAATATAAGATGGTTGGTTATGACTCATAACTTATGAGTTAAGTATAGATAAATATTTATATTTAACTTATCGTTAGCTTAGAAGTTTTTAATAATCTTAAATATTTTTATCGTTTAAAATGGGCTAATATTAATAACGGTGGTGGTGTGATAGGTCATAAACATTTTCTTAAAAGGAAGTCTCAACTAGCGTTAATCATACAGTGACCATATTGTAAACTGCATGCCAGCTTTAAGTCCTATTCATGAATAATTAATATAGGTAAGCTATAATGATGAGAAAATGAACGGAGTTACATGAAATATACAAATAATTTTTAGCCAACTCTAGTATATATAAATACATTAGTACATACATAATAATCATCATTCCGCTCATCAATCATATTCACATATTTCCATGTATATCAGTAAAAATAACTGGAAATATCAACATCCTCATCCTCGTCAAATAAGTTTAATATCATTCTTTATAGAGATACAGCTATAACTAGGATCATCTTACTTTATATAGTTCTTTTTATAGAAAATATCTACAGTTAACATTATCATTAGATTGATTATTATCTGAATTCTTCACCTTCTTCCCTCCACCGTTATATATCAACCTTCTATGGATTTCGTCAATCTTGCAAAAACAAAATCCTGTCCTCCCAATATTATTCTAACTGTAATACGGAGTGCGAGAGTCTACAAATTAATTAAGGTCAATGATAGTCTTTTTCATGCAAACATCTAAATTCAATCTAATCCAATCCAATTCACTCTCTAAAAAATATTAAAGGAATTTTCTAAATGACATATAAAATAGTATTTAGCTTAGACCGACCTCTTGTCCTCTTGAGTAAAAGGTAGTTAGACTGAAATTAAATAATTAGGCTATATGGAAACATTTAAAGTTAAAACTTGGGATTTAGGGTAACATGTCATATGACAAGGAGATAGCTATAAAATAAATCTGAAAAGCTTGTCATTCAAGATTTATCGGAAACCCAATTACCCAATTTAAAGTTATGAAGGTAAGCTGATTTAAAAGAGAAAAAAAAACTACAACGCCATTTACGATGCTGGGGCCTAGGCCTGACTAACTGTCCGGCACTAATTAAAATTATCATCATCATTATATTTAATATTGTTCGTTTAAGAACCCCCCACCCATACGTCGCGACAGATTTGGCCAAAGAGTCAGCAGTTTTTTTTCTAAAAAGTTTTTAACGTCATTATAGGAAAGGTATTTATAAACTCCCGTTGATTAATAGAAAACCTAATTAAGTATTAAGTATAGTACATATTTTTTTTCTGTTGTATTTTGTTGTAATCATAATACGCGTCTTCGACGAAAGAAAGCCCTTTTCATTGACCTTATATTCATATAATAAATTTTTTAAGCTTAACCATATCCTCCCTTCCCTCTCTCCCTTTTCACTCTATCATTATTATCATCATTATCATATCATATCATATTAATTAACTAATACCCTTAAAAATTAAATAACTACATGATAATAAATAGTCTTAACTGTACATCCTTTTTACACCATCATTAGTTATATCTTTAATTTGAGATTAAAACATTCACTATCATCGACGAGATTAATATAAATGGATTGCATAATAATAATAATATCTTACACAATTAGAGATATTTTTTTTTTGCTCCGAATAGAATTAAATGCGATTATATAGCGTTCAATCATCTATAAAATCAAATTTTGTAGAATTATGTAGCCTCCTCCTTTTCCAGCTCAGCACAAAATATTTTTCATTTCATCATCATCATTATCATCCTATTTACTTTAAAATTTTAAATCTGATTTTACCTACCACACTTTACCAACAAGTAAGAGTTTCGTATAAGCTATGTATAGATTTTTTTTCTTTGGCCACACGATCTCGATCCCTTTTTAAAAACAAGAGTTGGATATAATACAATTATAAATATAATTTATAACTTTCTTGACAGAGTACTGTACATTGTATATACACAATAGCAATACATACATGCATTTTATATCAATTATGTACATCACTGTACAGTTAACTTGGCTTAATGTTTATATTTTTTAAATCTTAACTTCCGACTTAATGTTAAAGAAAAAAAACTTTTATATTATGTAATTAGCTCCAACCTTTTCCCTCTGGAACCTATCATCATCTCTCATCATCCTTTCCCTCGCCGTGTCGTGGGTGACTACCAAATTCTTTTGTAGCCCGAACGGGTCGGGCCTAAGCTAACAGCGTCCATTACACAACTTGTCTTTTTGGTACGGATTGGTTTCGATAATTTAATTAGTTTATTACATAACTATATTATGCATCTCTATTCGATTATCATCGGTTCTGTATATAAGCATATAAATAACGGTAATTGTAATTTATTATATGCATTACTCCTAATTTATTTTTAAAAAACTTTTGGGAGCATGTTAAACCTTTTTCCCAGGGTAAACTTTAAAGTCGAACCGAAAGATGAATGATTTGAAGCTGCAGTGGCACGACTACAGATAGACATGCCTTTCGGCTGTTGGCAAAGTGAACTATTTACTATGAAATGGGATGCATAAAAATAACAATTAATTTGATTTTCTACAATTAAAAAAACAATTTTGTTGAATAATCCTATTTACAATTTGGATACCTCTCCCAAATTTCTTGTGGTTACTAACCAGTAGTATAACAACAAGAACAACGGACATTTCTTTTGCATTCTAATTAATTACCTCACCTCATCTCAGATTTATCTATTGTACTTACTTCAATTAAGATTTGATTCATGTTCCTAACTGATCCTAACTTGGATGTCGGATTGCCCCAATTGTACATAGAAAGTCAGAATAATATGTATGCAGCTATTGCATGTAACTAATTATGCCTTTATTTCCTAGTTCTTCCTCAGACAATTTCCTTTCTAATTATCTATTTTCTACCTTAATTGTTGATGATTGGATTGATGGAATAGAAATAATTTTTATCAAATACTTTTCTTAACAAATTATGAAGTCCTTAATTAATTCCGCTAATCGCAAGCAGTACACACCCAATAAACTTACTAAACGTTGGGTCAAATCCTTCAAGCATGGCTTGACTTGGCGAACTGTGATTTTTGACAGGCTATCCAATGCCTCATAGATGATGCGCAGATCTGCGCATTATCTGCTGGAGTTAAACTAACTAGATAATTGTTGTATGTAATAAAGCTATGTGTTCATGTATATTATCATAGTTTCTTCTTTGTAAGTCATCATCACGGTACAACAGCCATAAGATAATTTTATAGATGAATAGTTAAAGCAGCGTCAAAAACTATGAATATATATCTAATTTTCTATCTGACCAAAGGAGCTGGAATATTAATTTAATCGCATTTTAAAATCCGTAACACAGGCAAAATGACTTGTACAATCAACATCAAAGCATATTCCCCATCACGCAAATACTTTCCCTTTGCTCCGCGTTCCATAGTTCCATTGCCGGTTCGCTTTTATACAATTTATTCCTGGAATGAGATTGGGAGAAAGCCAAATTGACTTGAAGGGAAGCTTTATGGGGAAACTTGTTGGGAATTAGAAATTTGGAATGGAAGCATTAATTTTAGCCATCGATGTTTGTCAAGGGGGAGGAGCATAGTACTGCATAATGTAACACACTGTTTAAACTACATTTATTTAATTATTGTTATTATAATTGCTAATTTATCATGTATGCATTTATATTTAAAAATACTCCTTAAAAAATTTGTTGTATTCGTTCCTCCTTCTCCCCCATCCCCATACACCACCTTACAAATGCATAACAATATAATGACTGTAAAGTGTATTACAAAAGGGTTTTTTATCATGTTGATGATTATGACGATGATGGCGTCCCCCACGCCGAGGAGGGAGGCCATCGACGGAAGGAGGAGGCGGGGCTAGAAGACGCTATTGAGAGGAGGAAGAGGATGAGGAGGAGGGTCACCGTGGTGGCACTGCTACTGATTGCGTCTATACAACTGCCCCCCGCCGCCGACGGACCAAATACTGTTTGGATGCAACGCTCATAGTCTTGGTAGTCCACGTTTGTGATCACACAAAAGTGGGTTCGGCGACAGAGATCTTTGCAGTTTCGAGGATCCTCGAATCCCACGGAATTGGCATGGTAATACCTGTTGAAAATTTAAAAGGGGAGGAAGAAGATTAGTTTGCTACTACTTTTGCTGGAAATAGTTTTAAATATGGAGCTAATTCTAAATTTAGTTGGCACTTACTTGACAAACATGTCCGTGCCACTCTCTTTGAGGAAGGAGAAGGCAAGATCACTGAGGGATGTTGAAGACACGTTGTCCAGTTGATAGTAGTTGGTAAGATTGTAGAGGATCTTCCACTCCGCCCGGTCCCGGACGTTTGCCTCACTCAAGTTGAGATAATACTGGGAGTAGTCGTAGATCTGACCTGTGGTCGTGTTGAAGTTGTAGAGCCTCAGCCCAGGGTTGTTGGGGCCGATCTCATCGGCAAACATGGACTTGCGGGGGGATACCGCCGGGGCGATAAACAGGTACGAGATTGGATCTCTCTCCAAAAATTTACCCTTGGTCTTATCTGGAAATTGGAATCAATTAAAACAAATTATTGAAACCAAATTCATTATCGGTCCAATCAAATCAACCTAATCACTCGAATGCAAATCAAATACGGTATTCATTTCCTTACCTAGCTTCTCATAAAATATTCTAAACGAGTCAGAATGGAAGTGTCCGAAAAATTGTCCCGCAATCACATCATGATAATCTCGAACCAGTTTCAAATATCTGCAATTTAAACAAAAATGCAAAATTCAAACCATATATCGTCTCATATTCCCCTGTTCCGTTTTAGCCAACTATTTTTCTCAATAAGCTTTTCAGCCTGAAATTTCTGGATTTGACTACCTTATCAATCTTCACAATTCCATCAGATGCATCTAACTCAACTCAATTCCTCACCAATTTACTTTCTTTCCCCAATCCTCCATTCCATGCAAATAAGCAGTCAGACAAGCAGTGACTGAGCATTAATCCAGAAATAGAAGAAGAAAATCCATATTTCACCCTCCCATCTTTAAACTCCAACTCCATCATCCACTGAAGTTACTATGCCAATACTTTTTTATCTGGAATCTGAAGAATTTCAGGATTTTTTTTTCGATTTTATTTTTTACTGGGGCATTGACTCGACCATTTTTATTATTGCTGGTGGCACTAACAGGCATTCAAAACATACCATACCAAATATGTAGCTTTGGCATAGATCCCGATATAGGCTATGAAAAACCATAATCAATTTATAGTTTTATGATAAGTAGGAATAGACTTTAAGGTGATGGGATATATGCGAAGGAATAAAATCTATTATTATAATCTCATCCTATGAAAAAAATGCATTTTGCAGACTGCAGACCTTTCTCTCACCACTTTCTTTCCTCCACTTCAATTTACTCCCCCATCATGTGCACATTCTCAAATCATCTATCTTTCTTCCTTTTTGCGAAGAAAACTGAATTATCATTTTTTTCATGGTGCATTTCTTCCACTACCCTTGTCTTCAGTTGGAAATTCCATTTACAATTTCCAACTCCCACCTACTCCCATTCCCAATTTTACTCAACCAAATATAACGTAATGATCTATATGCCTGATCGGTGTGTATTATTATTATTAATGGGATTTTAATACGTTGGTACTCACAGAAGAAGAAACATGTATGCATGTATTTATTTATGTTGGGAAAATCCTTCCCTTTTGTCCAAAATTTTTGAAAAATATAAAATAAAATCCATTTTAGCAATTTTATTTACACCGTTGTTCTTATAACGTCCATTCTATGTGTGCTGTGTCGGGGGGGATTGCATTCATGTGATGACGAGGATGCCGACTATGTAATAAATAAATTGATAGAGGGTAATAAATATATGATGGAGGAGGAGGTGGTGGGATCGGCTTCGGAAATATCCGCAGTTACCCATTCCCGGACTTGAAATATAATAAGAAATAATCTAATTCCCTTTTTTTCTCTACAATATAGTAAGTTTATATATGGATACACCATTATTATTCAATTGCTCAAACAGCTAGATTTCCTTCCAGAGTAAAGTGAAGTGGAGTAAAGAATTTTTCTTCTTCTTAAATATACCTACTCCTTGTTTAAATCGTGCAAGGGGCCCTTGGTGCCTTCTATCTCGCCAACATACTTTCTCCAATAAAAATGGAAGGAAATGATTTCCAATGAAGACTCTATGAAACCTGAGTAGCCACTGCAAGGAAGGATCCCCATTCCCGTGGTATATATTCAATCAATGAATGGGAATAGATAACTAAAAGATTGAAAGAAAAAAGGGAAAGTGAAGAAAGCTGAATGAACTCAGTCTTCTTTTTTATTACTGCTCATTCAGACATGGACAGGGAGGCCTATCATGATATCATGATATGACCTGATACATAAATGTTATTCCATGTTTTATGATATGGCTTGTTGTACTGTTATACCTGCTTCTCTATTAGATTATATTGCATTATTATACGCTTTCTCCAACGGTTAGTGATAATGATAATCAACCCAACAGCGCCACCCTCCACCCAATAAATAACCATGTTTCATGTTTCATGTCCGAATTCTGTGATTCCCTCACCTTTTGTTGAACTGGTCGGCATAGGCATGGTAGCCAAAGCGGCTGCTCATGTACCGTTCCATCTTCCCCGGCGGGATGTGTCCAATGATGAATACCGTCTCTCCCATCTGCTTCGCCTTCTCCAGCATGTTGGTCAGCCATTCAAACTGGCCTGCGGGATCCTCCTCGTTGGCTCCAGTGATCCAGAACTTTTTCGTGTACAGACTTGTGTTCAAGATCAACAGTCGGAGCTTCCGATTCTTTTGCTCGATGGCGTAGTATCCACCTACGGGAGAAAGTGAAATAAATTATACATAAAATATAATATATCAAGTTTAAAAAAACAGAGAGTCATAGATCATCGGAAAACTTTCTCCTCCATCATTGAAAGTTTCTTTTTTTTATTCTCGGACAATTCCTCAATTTCATTTTCATTCCATTACATGTCCATATATCCATGCCATGCATGTAATAAATTTTAGGAGCTTGTTAGCTTTTACCCCTTTCGTGATGATAATAATCCCAAAATGCAAAAATGTATCCACTACAAAAGGAAACTTTCGAAATAGGTTTTATCTCATGACTCATATCATGTCATGTGCTAAAAAATATGATTTTTTATTATTATTGTAATTTCTTCTTATTCCTCTTTCCTTTTACGCTTCCATCATAAGTATATGTATTACAGCCATAATCATACCCCGAAATTCATGGCATGGCCATAGTCAAAGAAGTAAAATCATTGAATAGAGAATATTACGAAAAAAATAACCAGTCCAGTTTCTTCGTCACTGGCTGACTTATACATTCCACTTATTCCTCCCCATAAAAATAGTCCATGTTATATTGTGTTGTATTGCATATTATCATTTATCCTATTTTAGAAGTTCCGATTCCAATCGCAATTCCAAGAATAAGTTTTCCCTTCCATATCTATTTCTACTTTATCATTATCACGTCAGGGCACTCCAACAACTTATCTCAAATGGAAAAATGGAGTATAATTCTCATTCTCTCTTCCTCTCATAGCAACATCATGATCAGATCATGTATCATTTCCCTCCTCCTCCATTTCATTTCATAACCTATTCCTACATCCAATAATCCAAGACAAAAAATGGGTTCATCCCGCATGAGTACGTCAAGAAGTGGAGGATATAATACTGAGACGGATCTACTTATCCGAGAAAGTAAAAAAAAATCTTCTCAAGTATGTAGTGATAGCGATAATAAAAAATAAGAAATAAGATGATGATCGGATGCACATAATCATATATGGTGATGATCTGATCATATTCATATATGATCATGAACATCGAGTAGGAAGAAGAGGTCACCCAATACCGGATGCTCTCAATCCATACAATAATTTCCTTCCTTTCTTTCCTTTTTCCTCTCTACTTGACTATGGATGGGGATGGAGTATGGAGGAGTTCAGGGAAAGCTGTTATTACTTTATGACATACATTTCATCTAAAAGAAGAACAAAAAAGTGATATGGAATGACAAATAAACAATGATCATACATCCATTCAGCAAACTTGCTCAAATACATGATCTAAAATATTGTTTGGAAATTCAGACAGGCAGACAGACGGATTAGACATTGGAACTAGTTTTGCCATAACTTCCTCGCAAGTAATAAACTCATCGTCTCTATCCCTCCCACTTATCCTTATTATTGTACTTTTATTCTTGTGATGAAAATTCAGGGGAAAAAATTCACATCTCATCATGATAAGAAAAAGAATAATAAGAAGGAAGTATATTATCAACCATAAAATATTTATACCTGGGCTGGTATACTTTCGCTTTTTATAGTCAGCAATATCAATATGCTAATACTTATCTAACGTAAGTAAAAACTTATATACCTACTTTACATATGAGTGGGATGATGAAATGAAGAACAAAGGGGAAAAAATTATAGCTAGGTAGATACTAGGAAGAAGCTATTTATCTTTTATCTCAATTTCCTTCCACTTCCCTTCCCAAAAAAGGGATAATAAAAAAAATTGTGCTGATTTTATGCATGTGCGATCTGCTAATATATAATCCACTTCAAACTTAAACTCTGGCTGGAAGTACATATTCGATTCTGCATAAGCATACTTGTCCCCCTTCTCCTGTTCCTGTACTCTTCTGTCATTTTATGATTGAGGTATTCTCTTGGCAAGATTAAAATTATTTTAGGTAGTCGTACATCCTGCTTCAATATGTAAGGAAATGAGGACTAAGGACTTAAGGCTTAACATAACAAAATTGGGCTATGAAGCTATTTTTATTCCCAGAAAGATTATTGGTATATTTTTTTATCTTTAAATTTTGAGGCAATATATTGGGATAAGATCATATCAAACTTCCACATGGCTATGGCATGAAACTATATTGTAGAAAAGTCAAGTCAGTCAAGCGAAAGATGGGGATGACTTGCTGATCTGGTTGATTTCCTTCCTTCTGGTAGGAAAAGAATGGGAGATGATACGAAGATGTGATGTGATCTGATGTGATCTGATCTGATGATAGGATGTTGTGTTGAGTGTTCTCATTCCTTCGATGGATTAGGTATAGGCCTTTCCTCTCAAGATGGGAGTGAAAGTGACTTTTATTTTTTTGTTCTACTTATAGCCCATTTCATCTACTTTCACTTTCATTTTCACTTTCTGTACATATTTTTTTGAGAGTGGGTGAGGAAACATACAGCATGGAAGAAAATTTAAGGAGAAAGTTAAGTTAAAGTAATTTCCCTTTCTCTGACTGACAATGAGTGAGATCGTGTTACATCATCTTCATGATCATTATCATCATCATCATCATATTAAATATAAGGAAGATTTTTCATGAAGTGAAGGAGGTTGAGAGATCTTGATGATGATTGATCCAATTTATACTTCCAGATCCAGATTCAACATCCAACATCCAACTTTTGCCCTTTTCATCTAATCTTCGCCCCATTCTCAACTCAACTAATAAGAAGGATATTATGGCAGGATGGTATTGTATAACCTTTGTGTAAATAAAATCTAATTGATGTCAAGGGTGCACGCACACAAGATGTAATATATGTCAACGCTCTTATTACGGAACGTAGTTATGCTTGTCTGTCTGTCTCTTTTATTATAATCTTTTGCATAAATATAGTGTCCTCTACGACCTCGATTGGAATTTTTTTATAGCCACATCGGATGACCGGAAGAGGGTCAAAGGTCAAAATTATAATTTACATTACAGTAAATAGAAATAGTATTTCATCGACGCCATTATAATTTCAAGACTACCTCCATAGTTACTTCATTGTAACAGGTACATTTCGATTTGGATACCCGTTAGCCAAATAAAGAAAAATTATATTTGGTGATGATAAGAAAACATGTAGTTATGCGATATTGCTTTTTCCAAAATCGAGACCATGATCTTGATAAGACCGGAAAAGAGAAAGCAGCTCTTTCATTTGACTTTTCCAAATTATTTGTTTTGCCTTCCTTATTTGACTTGTCATTTTTGTAAAGTTAATGAAATTTTTGAAATTTGAGGACATCCATTACTAACTATATTATCTTAATTGGCCTAAGCCTATATTTTATTTTACCTTGCGAGAACGTATCCAGGGACTCTGGAGGGACCCACTTAGCCCACAAGTTCCCATACAGCTGCAACCTCCTCTGGAACTCCCCATAGCTCACCTGCATGGACATCTTGTTCTTGGGATACCAGTCCATGTTCCCCAGCACCGGATAAATGTTGGCGAAGGGGAACTGGGTCTTCAGCACTGAAGTAATATTGTGGAGGATGGAGTAGACTGTGTCATCCTTCAAGCTTTCATCATGATGAATGGCGTGTGAGATGGAGTCCCTGCAATATATAATCCAATCCCAACCCACACCAGCATTTATATTAGATATTAAAACAATCCCAAAAACTTTTTAATTACTGTCAACTTTACTCAACACTCCCATATACATCCATATAGCCATATAGTTATATAGTCAATCAGCAAAATGGAACATAAACGGAAATGATACGCCATTTAAGTTAATTCCTTACACCATATTTTCTCCCGGCGCACAAAAAAAGTTTTCTTTAGCAAGACAAAAAAATATAGATACTGTTCCACAGCGCAATATTAAGCCTCCGACAGGATGAGAAATGGGGAGGGGAAATGAGACGAAGAAGAAAAAAAATCATCATCCTTTTCTCGCCAATGCTCCATTCCCGTCAATTCAACTTTAAATGGATTTCTTGGGGAAGTGTATAGTAGTCCAAGGGACTCCTCCAACTCAACTTACTAGAAACTAGAGAAAGTCGTGGGGGAGAAAAAAAATAAATCGGGAGAGGGGAAGAAAAGTTTTGCCATTTTCTCACTTCTCCCTATATATAACATGGGATAGCATCACCACAGAGCACTTCTCCGATAATAATCAGCATTAAGCCTGTTTTATATTTTGTTTTATGTTATCATATCATCATCATCCTCGGGAATACTCCTTGTCCCCCCTTATTCTTCTCACCTATTTTGCATTACAATTATCTTCCAAGTAGTGTGATAGTGAGAGGAGGACGATCATGACGATGATGTCCTGTTATGGTAATGACTGGGCTCTCTCTCTCTCTCTCTTCCCAAGTGTGAAAATAGTAAAACAATGGGAATGGGAAAGCTGAGAGGATAGTCGGGGATGTAGCACCGCATTTATCTTTATACTTATGGGATTGCTCTGGTGGGCATTAGGGTAGTGGTGGTGGTGGTGGTGGAAGGCATTAGTACAGAGATTCAGATAAGAAAGTACTCAAATCATCATGATCATAGTCATAGTCATCTCCTCAGCTTATAAGTAGCCTACCCTGTTCTTAGGTAGGTAAAGTGGCATGATTAAAGCAGATGCTGAAAATAAATATAGACAATGGAAGGACAATGATGATGTCCGCACTTTGTCACGAAACATAATTTATGGTGATATGATATGGTATGTACTATTGATCAAGATGAACTATATAATACTTGCACATTAATTACTTAAATCAAATTGGATTGAAATTATTTAGCAAAAAATGATCAAGGAGATTAGCTCAAAAATAGATTTACATATGTATACGTTTTTTAATACTTTCGATTATTTTTACGTGGATCCCCCCAGATGTATTGGTATTATGCTTCTCCCTCTCCATATTCCATTATTTTCTTCGCTCCCAAACAAAAATATATAATTTAATTCAGTATCGACTCTGGGAAAAAGGGAGGCTCACAGAAAAAAAAACAAAAAAAAATAGAAAACTTCATTTTTCTGTTTGCGACATGACATGGTGCAACATAATGAAAAACCTTTTTGGCATTTAAAAAACTAATATGATTTTACATAAGCCGCTATTAAAAAGTAAACATATTACATAATCATTTTATCAGTTGTCTTTCAACCAGGTACATAATCCATTTTTGCAACTTAAAAGAATTAGACAATCAGCCTTGCGGCAAGGAAAAAAGTAGCGTTATTTTCTCAGAACCTAAATCAAATTATTATATGTATTCCTATTATCAGACCACTACTCATACTATTTTCTCAATTTCACTGACTAACCAACCAACTAAAGCAAACAGCCCATTCCTTTCGGATTGCTTTTTCCTTGCCTCCCTTTCTCATATAAGTTGTTTATCTGAAGTTATTCAGACCTGGCCTGACCTGGACTAGCCTCCTGGCCCATCCCACACATCAAAAGGATAAGAAATAACATGCTTTATTGCCAAAAACACGAAAATTAAAATTGAATTCTTGTAAAAGAAAACTATCCCAAATATAAATTATAAAACTGCTCCTCCGCCTTTCTTCTCCCAGCCCATCATACAAACCATAATACATACAATAACATGAAATATGAAAATGAATATTTTATCAATCTAATTTTTTTCTTCTAAATTCCAAATTCAATTTTTTACACACGAGCGTCATAATCTTACATGGGTTAATATAGGAATGATTTATATTCATGAAATACGACTATAACACATAGCACATACGCAGTACTACTACATGCATGCAAATTCTATTCCATCTAGCTCAACATAACTTCAAAAAATCTAAACAGTTTGAGTTAACTTAACTTCTCCGCCTTTAAAAATTATTATTATGTCCTCCTCCAAAGGAACAAAATTGATGATATGATAGGAGGGCATATATACCTATAACCTACTCTGATGCCCCAACTTTTCCCTACCCCAGAATAACAAAGATATGCAATTCCTCCCCAACACTAAAAACTGTCTTGTGAGCAGATTGTTACACTAAGTGCTTACGATTATTACAAAGAGAAAAGGGGAAATCCAATCCAGAAGTCATACAATCTTACTTACATACTTATACATACATACATATGGGTACCTAGTCATGTCATATTCATAACCCAACTTTCTCCGCTTTCTTTTCCCTCTGTAATCATATATCCAATTGCATATCACACCATATCATATCATGTCGTAACACATCACCATTCCACCCAAGTAATGTGAGCCTATCATATCCTAAGCATAAGCACAACTACAAAGCATTGTCTTACACAGTTCCTCTTCATTATTACCAAGAAGAAAAAAAACTTTATGCCGATGGAGGAAAATGCATAAAATATATTAAGGGGAAGCTCGTCTGCCCTGCCTGTACAACCATCTCCATGTCATTCCTGTCATCCTCCTTATTATCATAGAAAATTATAATGTTATTATTATGTACAGCCACAGCCCCACAGCCCTCCCGTCTCAGCCCTTTTTTCTCCCCCAACTTGCTTCATGTTCAATTTATTCATGCTTATTCTCCCCCTTTCGCGTATAATATCCTCGGAGAAAATAAAAATGATGGACAATTGCATTACATGAAAATATAATATACAAGCATTATTTTTAAAGAAACAAAAGAGAAAGTTAAGAAAGATGGGATGACATCCACTACATGGGATATAGGATAAAATGTGCACGATGATGACATTGCATTGCCACGTTAAATCTTACATAAGTGTAGAGAGAGAAAGTTGTACTTACCCTGTCCAAAGGATGAACTCGATGTCATTCCCTCTAATTTCCTTCATCGCCTTTATGGCGGACTCAACGAGAAGGAATGGGGAGTCACAGCCGTAGCCCCCGTAACGACCCTCGGAAGAGCGGTAGAGGGGCCCATTCTGACGCCAGCACACTGCCAATTTAAAGAAAAAAATCATATTTTATGTCATATATATTTTTAGTACATCATTTCGTCATCATCATCATCATCGCCACCACCATTCCTATCTATTTCACTATCTATATCACAATTCCTCAACGTGTTATTTTTAAAACTGGTTTGTACATAGTTCATGGCTCCAAATATATTTTTTTATCTCATAACCGAATACATCCAACCACTTCACTTCACAATTTCTCGGAGAGCCGCCGACGTGTGATAAAAATTCATTCTGACGATGGCTCTGGAATGACAAGAATGGGAGGAGGGATACATATTATATGCTCGTATCCATGTCATCTCCTCTCTTTTCCCTGAAACAATGTCCCATTACTATTATTTCAATGTTTATTGACTTTTTTCTCCAGCAATTCTTAGGGGCTGGAGAGGGGGAGCTGAGCGGAGCCTTGAAAGAAAATGCATTGCATTGACATTGTTATTGGCTTGGCTCACACGAGGAAAATATATACGAACCAGTTTTTCAAAGAGAAAGTTGAGCAAATTCCATCAAAGCGAAAGTAGGAAAAAGTATCTTATTCCATCTGGTGAGGAAACCTCACCCGATGAGGATGATGCTGATGATGATGACATGAACGTGAAGTGACGTGACTTGATCGTGATACCGATGACGATCATGGTGACAATGACAATGACAACCAGTACGATGAGTATATGCTCAATCATCATATCATATCATATCAGATTATGCCCATATTATATATTGTTCATTGTCATTGTCATGTTCTTCAAAGCATATACCTAAGTAAGTACTTCATTCTTTTTTTGAGCCTTTGAGTGAAATGCATTTAGATTTGGGTAGGCATCTATGTTGAATGTGAGGACTGGATACAATTTGGATTGAAGGGGAAATCTGAACATGTGTCGAGTTTGAGCATATAAAATCACAGCTTTTATATTATCCCCTCCTCATCCATACGCATCCCCCTTTCTGGTTCCATTTCCCCCTAGAAAAATTTCCAGAGATTTATTTTGAAAATCTGTGCAAGGAACTGAACTGAATTGAAGGGCAAAATAAGTTTTGAAAATGTATAGAAAAAAACATATATTCGTATCTGATGAAAGTAAAGTGCATCCAGACAGAGAACACTTGAGCGATTTGATTCCCTCCTCTCGTTTGGGGATGGAGGGAATGTGTCATTGAACTTGATTGTGATTTTCGGATATCATATTTATTATTCGATATGGGATGGGAGGAATGGGAACAGGAGCATAAGGAAGCAAAATGTTTATTGCACCCGATACAAGGCTGATCCTTATCTTGGAAAATCCCGGCTATTTACAAAATGTCATGTTGCATTTATTACCGTCCCTGTTCCAACATATTTCCTATCGCCTCCCCCCAGAAAAAAAAAACTATAAAACAATCCATATTACGTAACTGATATTTCCCTTCCTCGATGTAATGTTATATGGCAATAACATAACATAACATGAACATAACATATAGCCGGTGGCGAAAACAAGGAGAATCCAATAATAATTCTTAATGGCTTCCTCCTACAAAGGAAATGCGTATGGAGGGGCCCTTCCCGTTTCCCAATTCAAAAGCAAAAAGCACGGGAGCATTATTATCATGGAACCGACAACTGAAAGGGTTTTGGTTTTCATAGGCTTTCCCCCTCCCATTCATATGTAGCCCTCCCCCGCTTTTGGGTTCCATGTGGGCCCATTTATATTTCCCAAAATGTGCAAGTGTTGACAAGCTCATATTTACTGTTTCCAGTTGGTAGTTGGTAGTTGCGTGCTTAGATTCCATGTTTGGTGGAAAGTATAGAATAACATGATATATCATACATGGAATGTGTGCATGGAAGCCCATTGCATTTCAATTTTTTCTCCCTCCTTTTGTAATTTCCACTTCCGCTGAGGAAATGTAGAAAAAACTCTTTTTGTGTGCAACTGTAGCTGTGTAGTAAGCACATGTAGACTACAGGCGGACATATTTCATTGGAGAAATATGCTGTTGAATTGCATTGGTTTGGTTCATATAAATAGAAAAATATGTTTCTCTAGTTGTGACGATGTGTGTGGTGGGTTTTATGTTTCAACTCTATTCCTATTTTAATGCTTTATGATCGTCATCGTCATCATATCATATTATTGAATTGGGATGTTTTTTATTCAGAACTTACTCTTGTCCCGGCTCCCGGTCGCCGTGTAGTTCACCTCCAGGTGGAGATCCGTGATTTGCCAAAAGTAGCCTGGAAAATTAGAAGAAAAAATCAATTGATGAGTATTAAGTAACTTGAAATGCCCAAATGAAATTGCGCATTTAAAATTTTTCGTAAGTATTCTTTCACATTTTCACAGTTCAAGGAATTTACCCCCAATTTATTTTCTTAATTAATTAATGCTCCAGATATTAACTTGCGCAATAAGAACAAATGGTGAAAGTGGCTTATGAAGGCAACACTCATTTTTCTTTTTATGCGTGGATTATACCAATATGATAATATTTATACCTGCTCCCATTTGGAAGTTGGAGCATAATATTTCCTACGAAAACATATATTCCTAATCATATTCAAATGCCACCTGCTTTGAGTCTGGAAGGCCAACTCCCGGAAAAGCAAATTTGACATGTGTAATTTTAATAATGAGTATCCACCGCCACGGTCAATTTTCATTATTGGAACATAACATATATTTGTCTGACCTTTTCCCTCTCGCCTTTCTTTCAAACCCTGTCATGATAACAAATAATAATTATGATGATTGCTATTTTGGAAGTCGGGCTCATTCCTCTTCCTAAGTATACCTGTCTTGGCCTTGCTCACAAAATATACATATTTAGCATGTTGGAGCAACTTTCTCCACAGTTCCACTCTGCTCAGTAATTCCATCATCGTCCCATCATGATTATGACGCCATCGATAAACATTAGCCCTGTAATGACACATGCGACCTGGTGGCGAGTGACGACGTAACTTGTACAGGAATCATATATAATTTTCTCTCCGTCGAGAATGCATGAATAATGAATCTAATGACGGGGCAGGTGACATGTAAGTTTACTGAGACAAGAGAATTAAAATTGGAGGACATGCTCTCTCCTTTGCCAACCTCCACCCTTAACGCAAATACGACACGTTTTTTCTCCATCAGTCATCAAGTCATCACTCATCATCAACTTTTATTACCAGAAACCTTGCAAACCTTTTAACAAATATGCAGGGGTTCTGGGAGGAAAAGTGCAGCTTTTAGAGTTACGACAAGGAGGGGACTCAGGAAAACTCCGAGTCAAGTTAGTTTCCCTCTCCTCAAATTAAAAGCATTATTTCATTTGGAGTTTTAAGACGGGGATATTTCCCATGGTCATGATGATTTGATATTTGTGTCCTGCTGTGTGGTCGTAATGATGATCTCTTTGGAATTGCCTTCTGCTACCTCCACAAATATGATATCACCTCCACTCCTCCTCCTCCTCAAAACCAGTAACCGTCACACCAAGCCATTCATCATCATATCATATCATATCATATCAGTATCCGTCCTCTTTTTTCTCCCCCACCAAGAACCAACCCTGTCAACTCCAAGTTTTGGAGGAGCTCGGCTCTGTCCTGTGAAGAGGATTTCATCAGGAAGAAGAAAGGAATGATAATGAAGTCAAACTACTATTAAGCCTTTGCCCATTTCTCCCTATCCCCACTTCCCGCTCCAGTTATATGGTCCAAGAGTGAAAAGTAGTAAAAGTGGCCTTGCAGAAGAAGAAGAAGCAAATATATGACGATGATGAAGGACTAGGGAGGGAAGAAGAGCCAAAGCCAAGCCAAAGCCAAGTATTATTTTCCATTCCTTTCCTTTCCTCTCATCATCATCATCACCATCATGATCAACTTGTTCTTAGATTGTTGATCCTTTTCTCCCTCTCCTCTTACTTATAAATGTCCTCTCTCGGCCCAAGAATAATATTACGTAATGGAGAAAAGTGGTTTCCCCCTGAAGAGGAAAAAGAGAAGTGGGCTGGGAGGGGATGGATGAGGTAAAGTAAACTTTTTAACCAGACCAGGACCAGAACACATTTTCAGAGAGGGAAGGAACCGGAGAAACTTGTAAAATGAAGAAATGAAAATGGAGACAAAGACCAAGATGAATGATGACGATGATCATAACGACGATGAGGATATGAAATGTCTGTGCACATCAGTGCAAGCAAAAGGAAATAGAGAGACAGAGAAAGAGAGAAAGAAGTTAAAAGTTTATTATTATGAATAGGACACATTTACATATTCAGGGGGAGAGGGAGGGACATGATATGATATGATATGATATCCAGGCCAGGTTAAGTAGCAACACCGGATACACAAATCTTAAAAGTAGAAGAGGAGAGTGGAGTGGATTGGATATGATATGATATGATATGCTGATGTCAGCCTCACCATCACCATCATCATCACCCTGCCAGAACCGAAAAGGATCTTTGGATCCTCCTGGAACTCACCAGACACAAATATACAGACAGACACACATGTAAAGCAATAATAATAAGACTTTTGTGTGTTGCTTCCATTCCTTTCCCTACCAGGGCTTGTCCTTGTCTAGTTTTCTCGGACCAAATTGACAAGAACACCTAAAACCGCTCTTAAACTCTCTTTTACTCAACGTCAGCCATCATAATATTACTTTCTCCCTCTCTCCTCCTC
>JAQIXQ010000275.1:0-37810 GCA_034700485.1 Pseudosinella alba | reverse complement strand
GAAGCCAGAAACTTTTCAAAGTAGACAGTCTCAGCCCAGCACTGACTAGATTTCTGACCAAGTTAAAGTACATTGAGGGATTTGTATTGACAGTTGATGGAATGGATAGACGTATGTCCCGGATCATCCAAAATATATGGAGTATTGTTAGGACCAGGCAAATGATATTTTGTGGAAGCCACCTCACCGCTATGAAGTGAAGCTTGGACGATTTCCTAAATTTTGTTTCCGAAACGTTGATATCAGAATGTACTAGCTTTAAACGGAATGGAGAACAACCTAGAAAGTATGCAAAATCCATATACTTTTTTAGATATTGGCTCAAATGGTCGTCACTTGTCGACAATCCCGAGGGACGTCTCAAGTTGCCCATGTTTGGTATGCAAATTAGAACTTGACATTTACTGTGGCCTTTCCTTCTGTTGTCCTGTTCTAATTCGATAAATAGTTGACAAAACAAATTGTCACTAAAATTGCACACTAGTGGTTACGTATTTGTTATGTCAACCTATCAATCAATCATTGGAGAAGGAAATTTGTTTTAATGAACTGCTCATTATAAATGTGTTCAAATTGCCGAAAATGACAAAAACGCCGAATATCAGCGTCATCTACAATATGGTTTCCAGTCCATTTTAGAGGTAGAAAAGATAGGCATATAATATGATAATGATAAAGATTGTTCGATAAACATGTCATGTTCAATACCAGCAACTTTCTTTCTTGTGTTCCACATAGTAGTTTTTAGGATTACATGATATGAAATGCTTTCAGTTTTGGAGATGGGAGAAGATGACGATGATAAACAATTTACATCGACTTACCAAGTTAATGGACGATTCTTCGAGCCTAAACACTCAAGGTGATAATAGTTATATACCTAATGATGTGGCGTTGGGCAACTGGAATTTCTGTTTCAAAATATTAGCATTGCTCTAGCATATATTATTCGGTGGTTATTTTCGGTGGTTTTTTTTTCGGTGGTTGTTTTTCTCTGTTCATGGCATATGGTAACTGAAAATGCCTACGGACTCAAGCATATACAGAATGCATAAACTTGCTTAAATTATCAATAGGCACACAGTCAGTCAAGCAGCCGTTGAATACATTCAAAAGTTATCCAGGTTTCCTCCTGACCAAGGCTACCATTTCCATTGTATATTTGTATATCAGTATTGATTGTGAGTCCGATTGACAATCTGTGTCATCTTCATAAAACATTGTTGCCTTTTTACCGAATTACTTCCACTTCCGTCCAGATAAGATGAGTTAGTTGCATGCTGACAGTAATGATTCACGAGAAATTTCCAACTCGGGAAAATTCAAGAGAAATATCGCTTTATTGACGCTGACACATTGACTTGACTATATTATATATGACATGCTATTGAAAGATCTCTCCGATATAAAAAAGAAATAAAAACCTTAGGCTGCCAAATCACTTAATTTTTATGCTAAAGCAAAACTATCACCCTTTTGATGTCTCTGTAAATTTAAAAATACACTTTGGCTTCTCAATAAATATGATATTCCTCCCGCAAAGTTAAATATCTTATATTACAATTGTCAATTTGCTAAATAGTTTATTTATATTTCATCAATTTACATATTATAGCATATAACCACGACATAGTAACAATAGCTATCATCAACCAGACTGAAAAATGTTGATCTTTGACAACGGAAAAAAGGTTACAAGGGCATTTTGTTTGAGAAAATACGTCATCCTGATTGAATAAATAATGTACTTATAGAATTCCTCTGTCATTAATAAGTTATCGACAGTAGCTATGTTATTTGTAAGAGGAGAAATTTTAAGCATTCCTTGTCAATGTGACTGCAACAATGGCCAGTTGCCACACAAATAAAATTGTGTAATACTGAAATTGCAGTTTCGATTGGCCTATTACAACTATTTCAAGCATCAGGGCAGAGCAATTTAGTAATTAATAGTTGCGAAACCGGGCATGCCCGGAATGCCCGGTGTGCCCGGCATGATCGACATTCCCGGTTTGCTGCTAATACCATATACATACATGTATTGCCATTGCAAGATCTCCGATCTCTTATATAAAAATGAAATGAAAACCTGGAGCAAAGCGTGTATTAGGCTGCTAAATCACTAAAAACGTCTAAAAAAAGCCATTGTAATTATCAGCATTTTGGTTTCGCAGTGAATTTAAAAATACACGTTTGCATTGCATCTATGTCCATGCCTAAATAATGTTCCCGACGCAAAGTTATGTATGTTATATTGGAATTGTCAATTCGCTAAATATGTAGTTTATTTTTATTTCATCAATTTCCATATTAGCTCATATAACCATAACCATGGCATAGTAACAATAAGCAAAAGGTTACGAAGGCATTCTGTATGAGAAAATGCGTCATCCTGATTGAATAGATAATGAATGTACTTCTAGAACTCCTACCATTACTAAATTATTGGCTGTCCCTATGTTATTCCGAGGAGGAGGAAATTTTAAGCATGACTTGTCACATTGAATGCAATAGTAGCTTATTGTTAAGCAAATCAAATTATGCTATACTGAAATTTCAGAGTTTCGATTAGCCTTTAGTGCTTGTCACAATCAGGGCAGAGCATTTTAGGCTAAAATTTTTAGCATTAAAATTTGCTATGGAAGGTCAAAAAGTCATTATTCATGAAAGCAAACGTGTGCCCAAGCATATACATTTATCTGCACTTTTCTCAGATATTAATTAAATGTGGAAATAGACCAAACTATCTTGCGGGAAACCTAAATAACGACAATTCATTCATAGCGATATAGGAATTTAGTTTGGCTTTGGCATGCACGTTGTCATGTTACAGTAACTGGAAATATGAACCAATTGCAAAGTCAACTCCTTTTCGTCCAAACCAAAGAAAAAATCCCAGCCCAACATTACCAGTTCGATAAGACAAAATTAACAAATTATTTGAAGCTGTTCTTTGACTGGGCATATTACTCATGCTGTTGTCCCTTCAGATTAAAATTAATTACTGACACCAAACGGGATAGCGTATCCTCATCTCCAAGTTATATATCAGTTGGGTGGCTCCTCCAAAAATGTTGCTGCCTACTCCTCATCATTCTCAATCTATTGTGGACCTTGGGAGACATCCGCCAATCCATTCCAGGCCCATCCGAGAGCCGAAACCCAAGCAAATATTTTGACATGGCTCGAATTTTGGTCGGCACTGTAAAGAGGTTCGTGATGCTGAAGACGTTTTGGCTACGGAAGAAGGAATATCTTGAAATAATCAACTTCATTATTGACACTGAAAACCCGGTTCCATTTCAACAGCCAATTTCGCGATCAAGATTCTACCAAGATCTTCGTGGGTTTGGATCAAGCACTATCCTAGTCTCTGGAATGGGACTAGTTTACACCGGCCTAATCCTGACCAGTTGGATATCCGGCCCAAGCATACCGAGTTCTCGCCAGGTCACTGGAATTAAGGATGAAGATTGGAGTCTTTGCTGGTGGTGGAACTCGATAAAGGAGAATAGCTATTTCAACATGTTCATAAATGACAAGATTCCAACCGGATCAACTATCTTTGATTCCGTATTGGGGGTCCTCACAGCTGCCGGATATTTTCAGAGACGCCTACTGAATTTATACCCGGAATTCCTCATGATCGTCATGATACTGACGTTTTGGTTTTCCGTCACATCATTCCATGAATTAATTTATATTCCGGTGGAAATGTCAAATACGAAGAAAGGTCCATTTCCATTCACTCAGAACACAACAGTCGAGCAACTTACCCCGACAAATATAATATCTCTGACTTTGGAATTGCCTTCAAAGTGGATTCTTGTTAGGAAACAATACTGGGCTTTGAAACTACTATCGTCAATGATCAACGAGCTGCTGGGCGACATCATCGGCTACTACTTGCTTGAAATGGTGTTGATTTATGCGGTCAACTTGAACAGGGACTTTGTTGTTGGGATGAACTGGTCTAGATTTTTCACCTTCTCCGTGTACTTCTGTCATTCATTTGGGATTCTACGGATGTCCACGGATATATCTCAGAAAGCCAGTTCTATTTAAATTCAAAATTGTTGAGGAGAAATTGAATATGAACAGACTAGGTCAAAATAATTAACCGGAACTGGAAACTTTTATTAATTTTGATAGATGACTGCCTTGAAAACTTGGCTCACAGTTGAAGCCAATAGAGTTATGATTTCACAGGATGAGCTGTACCTAAAGGTTCACGAACTGGAATTTCAAATGGTTTCCATCAAAGGAGGGAATGTATTTCCCATACGGCACTCATTGCTGGCTCATGTAACGATTTGCGAATTTTATTCTCATTATATCTCATAAATACACTATTATATAATTTCATTTTCTTAAACATAAAACAAATATTTTCTCAATTATGAATTTATCTTTGGTTTTCCCTTGCAGATGCTCGGCGTGGCTGCTACTTACTTCATTATATGTGTCCAAGTTTAAAGTCCGTGTACATATTTAGCCGGAGAATAATCTCATATAGATTGTTAGTTTAGTGCTATGGGTGATCAAAATTAAAAATTAAATGTAAGCAGTGCCTAAGTGACACATGGCCCGGCCCCATTGCAACTACTCGTATGCATATTAACTCCGCATACGTACAAATAAATAGTCTAAATACTAATTCGTGGGACAGAAAATTTAATTTAGTTTCACAGTACCAAAATACAATAAAGCAAATTAACATAAAATACAATACACTTATAAGTTATAAATGACATATGTACGCCATTAATACACCGGAATCTTTCTACATTTATCTGCTATGAAAGTATTAATCAGCGAGTCGAAGTCTATCTTTTCCGCTTCTTCGCGTTCGATTGACAATATGGCCAGTCCATTCAGCCTCTCCTGTCCCATACTTGAGCGATGATAATTTTTGATAATTTTAAGCTTGGAAAAGGAGCGCTCGGCTGAAGCGACGGAAACCGGCAGGGAGAGGAATATCCTCAGCGAAATTTCACAATTACAGTAAGTGGACTCCAGCTTATTTTTGTAAATTAGATTAAGTACATCTAATGGGCCTAGCTCCGAAATATTCTGCCCAACGCCAACGAATTCCTTTACTGTAAGCTTAATAGTCTCCATCTCACATGTGAATGCCTCAATGTTTAGGTCCCGGGGATACTTTGCAGCCAAGCTTCCTGCTTTTTCACCCAACTCCAGCGTAGTTGACAGGTGAAGTCCAGTTCCCCAAAGAAATGAAAAATCAGATGAAGACTCCGTTAGTGCCGAAAACCGTCTTTTCATTTCACAAATCAAACTATTCATCAATGAGTCGAAGAATTCACATTTGAATCTCTGTCGGCGAACAGTGTCAAACTCATCCGTATCCATGTAACGGCGATTGATTCCTCTTCCCCGTCTGACATTTTCAAATCCACTGGCTGCGTCTATCCCCACTTCTTGAGCAGAAGTTTCTGCATCCACTTGGGATGTATTGAATCCAGATTTTTGAAACTCCTCCAACCATGACAAAAGCACATTCAGGTGCTAAGCGGCTGCGGAAACATCAATGGCTTTAGTTTGAAGACGCTGGTTGCAAAGATTAATCTGAACTAACAACTTGTCCCAGATTATTGTGCCCAGAAGGAATTTGTAGTTCCAAATATTCCGCAGCTGACAATTGGCTTGTGTCGAGACGTCTGCGGAAAATTCACTAGACTCGGCAATTTCCTCCAGAGCCTCGCAAACCCCCATAAATTGATTACGAACCGCTTTCACAGCGTCTGCCTTTGAGGACCACCGAGTCGAGCTATGACCTTTTAATGAGATTTTTACTTTCTCTTTTAAAACAACCCATCGGGATGTTGACCCAGCAAAAAATTGGTACAGATTCTGAATAGTTCCCAAAATCAGTCGTCCTTCAGCAATCTTTTCAGCACAGTTTGACCCCACCAGATTTAGACTATGTGCAGCACAAGGCAAAAAACGGGCATCTGGAGTGATCACGGCAATTCTTGCTTGAACACCGGAGTAGCGCCCGGCCATGTTGGCCCCGTTGTCATATCCCTGCCCCCTGCAGTCAGATATCTTTAGTTTATCATGTTCTAATTTACTTGTGATTGCGTTGAATAGTCCTAGTCCCGTTTTGTCATTAGTAGCAATGAAGTCAATGAAGTCCTCATGGATAATGCACCCCGCTGACGATATTTCGACTGACCTAAGAATCTGGGAGATTTGGTCTTGATGGGAGCAGTCAGGGGTGCCGTCCAATATGATGGAGTAGTATTTTGCTGCCCGCACTCGAGCCAAGATGGATGTCCGAACAGCATTTCCACACAGCATAATAAATTCGTTTTGCGATTGCGGGCTGAGGTAACTGGGACTCTTGCGTTTCAGATTTTCAACGTGTTGGCCCAATGGCGCGTAATACTTCGCCAGGAGCTTGACTAGGTTGAGGAAATTGCCTGAATGCGGGTCAGCAATGTTGTGACTCTTTCCTTGGAAAGCCAGGTTGTTCTTTGCTAAAAACAAAACAGCATCAAGGAGTGATTTCAAAATCATCCTCCAGTGATCCACATTTACGTAGCTAGTTGAGCGACACGCCAGGGAATTTTGATCGACAGCAGAACTAAGGTAGGATCTTCAGTCACGAACACAAGCCTGGTGAGATTTGCTGCCTTCGTGCGTTACCACTCCTTTTAGAGCGTTGTGAAAGTTCTGAAATCCCGTCTTTCCAACTCCATAGTTTGCCCATGTCGGTTCTTGTCCGTTCTTTTTGCAAAACAGGCATCACGGAAGACAGAATGCGCTATTGGAGATAAAGCTGTAGCGAAGCCAGTCGCGGTAATATTCTTTATTGTTGGGCTTTTCTCCATAGAAGTAGCGAGGAAGAAATCGGTGCCCTTTAACTGGGATGAAACCTCGAACTTCAGGGGGCACTTCAAAAGAACTCTGGGCAAGTTCCTTCTTCAGGGATCCGCTTAGCACTACTGGCCACGTACTCGGATCTGGAATTTTCAGTTCATGCCAAATGAATTAATGAGACGGGGAACTAATTAAATATGACCCGATGACCCAGATATTGATATGCAAAATTATTATTATTACCGGAGATGTCAATTTTTAAATCTGAGGTGGAACTGTCTGCAAATATGCCCACATTCGCGTTGGTGTTATCATCCTCGTCATCCGAACTGGAATCGTCACTGGAAGTGATAACGGTAAGGTCCTGGCTGGCAATAGCGTTGTTGGCGCTTTCCATTGAAGCATCAGAGTCACTGTCCTGATTTAGATTTTGGCCATCTTCAAAGTCCTGAATCACGTCTATCGTAGAAGATTCTGGAGTGTTACTTGCTTGCTGGTGGATTATAAAAAGATGAATTGTCAAACAAAATTGCAATTAAAAAATTAAATTATCCATATTTTCACAATTTGATCTTGATTGCACTAATTGAACTAATTGCACAGAATGGCTTAGTTAGATTAGTTTGTGATCAATACCGGCACCGACGATTGTACCACATGTTTCTTTGGAAAAAAATTGGCTGCTTTCTCCTTAAGCTTGTCCTCACTGGGTTTTGTGGCCCGTTTCCGCTTCCGTTTCTGGGCTCCGGATGCTTCTTTGGAAGTCGAACCGACGGGCTTTTGGTGCTGAGATTTATGCTTTCGAACCATTATTAGGCCAACAAGAGCTTCTTCAACTTGGAGTTTTTAGAACTAGTTAATGTTCACTTGATCGATGCGAGTACAAATTTTAATTACAATTGTTAAGATATGGAGTAATGACCGATATCAGTCAGGCACGTGGTGAACATCTGCGGTCATAGCCATAGCAGTCAGTGTATGAGCAGGTAGCAAAACAGCTGATCATGATATTTATTCTTGGAGTTGTTGATTCCCAAGTAATTTGCAATGCGCGAAAGCATCTCAATTCATTTCATTACATGCGCCAGTCAGCTTTGTTGCTTTTATGAAATAACAGCGTCAGCATCAACTTGCTTATGAAAGATGAGTATCTTAAATTGATTTCTGTATTGTCTGATCTTTTACTTCCATGAATTTTTAAGTCACTTTTCTCGTCCAAGGGCCGGCCCCTGGCCCGGCCCCCCATGGCCCGGCCCCATGGAAATTCCATACCTCGCCTGTACGTCACTTAGCCTCTGAATGTAAGTAACATTTTCTACTTCTTTACCATTCATTCAAATTATTTTCTTACAATTACGAAAGCCCATACTGTGGCTAAATTCCGTCCTATCATTTCAAACAAAACAAAATGCATCCACAAAATAGCTCACTCTAAGCAAGGATAATATGACAAGACTATTTATGAATTAAAAACTTACATTTCTTCCACTATGCTCATGTTCGAGGACATTGCTTAATTATCAGCCTTATAGCATATCATATCAAGGCTTTAATCCGAGTAATTGTCAATTGACAGCTTTTGTATGTCACCATTTTAGTTAATTTGTTTTCGCCATTTTCCTTATGCCATTCAATTGAATTGTAAGTATTGTATATTTAAATTTAATTGAACGCTATCCATGTAACGTCCTCAGAAACAAACTTTATTCTTACATGAGTACTTTGATGAGTATTTATGTAAGATCCCGATATTATTGTATAATGTGTATATAGGCATGGGTAAATTACAAGTTCTCAATAGAAATCCGGGTTGAAGAAATGCTTAAACTATTTAACTATTAAAATAATTGTCAATATCATATTTTGAACAATGTGCGTAGGCCGACATGCTAAAAAATATTGATTGAATTATTCAATCCAAACACCAAATTAGGTATATTGACAACGATGGTACAACGTATCTATGTCACAATAGCTGACTAATTATGACAACATACAATGGCCGGAACACAAACTGGCAAAGATAATTTGTACGGAGCACGGAAATATGATCAAACTGATACCCAAACCATACAATAGAAAATAATAGATAGTTCAGTTGGCAAAGCATTGAGTAACCTTCAAATTTAAAATATCTCGTATCTCAAGTTCCCATTGAACGTATTAAATGTCTCATAATAAAAATTTAACCAAGTTCCTAAAAATCTATTTCGACGGGGCATATCTCACCCTCTGTTGCCCATTCCGCCTAAAATTAGTCCACGGCAATGGGATCAAACCATACTACGTTTCGGTTAGCTGGCTCCCTCATAAAATTCTCACTTTCCTTTTGCTCATCCTAAATATATTTTGGATGATTAAAGACATCCGCTTGGCCATTCCCTCATCAAGGGAAACAAAAAATCCCTCCGTATATTTTGATATGGTCACCCAGTTTGCCAGTACGGGCCTCAAGTTGTCCCTTTTGAAATCCTTCTGGCTTAATAGGAAAGATTATCTGGAAATCGTCAATTTTATTGTCGAGGAGGAGGATGCTCCTCATTCTCTGCCAACTTTGGATTCATTTGAAAGTAATTCAAAATTTTACCGCTTTGTTACTTCAAATTCCGTTCTTGCATATGGCATGGGACTTTTCCATCCGGTGTTGGGGATGACTGCTTGGCTGACCGGAATTTACATCCCATTGCCAACTTCAGTCAGGGCCAAGCAGAACTGGAGCATAGCCTGGTGGTGGAATACGACGATTGAAACTGGCAGCTTCAACTTCTTCATAAATCAAGGTTCCAGTACTGGACGCCTTTGGATTGACTCTGTGGTTGGAGTGCTTGCCTCTGCTGGATATTTTCAAAGGTTACAAATTTCTCTATTCCTATCCTTAAATATTTTCATTTTCTGGAAAATGGTTAGCTAATTTTATTCTAACACACATTTTAGACGGATCACTGCCCTATTCCCAGAATTCATATTAATGGTCTCGGCACTAACGCTAAGGTCATGGGTCAGGGAGTTTTCCAACTCGGTTTTCGTTACTCCTGCGAATAAAAAGCAGCATTATTATTCCCTTAAAAATCCTGCTGCAAATCAACTTGATAATAATATTGGCACGACAAAGCTATTTCTGGTAGAACATATCGTTGTCATCCCAAAGCCACTTGAGTGGAGCCTACTGAAAAAGCGATATTGGGTTCTGCAGATCCTCTCGGATTTGATTAATAGAGTGCTGGGACCAACTATTGGATGTTATTTAATTGAGTTCCTACTCTATTACGCCGTTACCTTGGATAAGGACCTTCTGGGGCGGAACTGGATGAAGAGCTTCATGTACGTGTTCTACCTGTCGCATTTGACTACCTTTGTCCTCCTCTCTGCAAATATAACATATCGGGTAAAGCAAAACAAATTCATTCATATGTTATGATTTAACTTAATCCGGTAAGACGAACACATCCAATATTACTTACGTCATTGCGCATGTCATTCCAGATGAGCACATTCAAAGCGTGGTTGTCACTCAACTATAATCGAAGTTCGATTCCGTTGGAAGAGCTCTGTCTAACTTTAAACGAGTTGGACTCGAATGTGGTGGCACTGAAAGCGTTTAATCTTTTTAGCATCACGCACTCCCTACTTGCCAGTGTAAGAAAAAACTCAATTCAAACTTCAATTCATTATGCATTATATGGTAATGAATCGATTTCCCCTTGTTATTTTCCAGATGGTTGGGGGAGCTGTCACCTACTTCATTATATGCGTCCAAGCATAGACAATGGTGATACCCTATCCTGTCATAATAAATCGTAATTTGGCTTGGATTAAATAAGTATATAAATAGTGATAATAATGCTAAATGTCCCAAAATGCAAACATGAATTGTGGGACTACATAAATTATTTTGACCGTAGTAAAGTAATATAGACATATTATTTACTTTAGGGAAGTAGTTTATGTAGAGCGAGCACTTTCAATATTAATCTATTATATCGATCAAATTAATATCACTTTACCTATTGTTAGCTTTTCTTTGTTAAAACAATTCAGATATTGAGTACTAATAATGGCTCAGTTTTCCATTGGATTAAAAATGTTGATGTTATTCCCCTGCAGTATTGTCGCAGGCGATGACGGTCTAATTGTAATTTGTAATCGTGGGAATTATACTTGTGGTAAAGCAATTACAATGCTCAAATTAAAAACAAGCTGATTGTCTTGTCCAGAACTTGATGTCGATTATCAACAACCTGCTCATTATCTTCAGGCAACGGTTTATTTAATTTGTAGATTTAATGCAAGAACGTGATTTTAAGCTCTAAGTGTATTTATGCAAGTCTAATGGAAACCGGTTAGAAATATGGAATGACACTCAATGTACTTTTCTTTAACTGACGTAAAATTGTTTCTAATTTGGGGAGGCTTATGCTTGACATTCAGTTACCTTTGAACAATGCAACCAATCAAACTCTTGAACGCCGTTCTAATTAAAAATGGATAAGCACCAAATCTCCAACAGCATCCAATACCCTCAATCCATAAACCAAAAATTTGAATCAGCTACCCATGGGCATAGAAACGTCGC
Source organism: Pseudosinella alba (assembly GCA_034700485.1). Taxonomy (NCBI): domain Eukaryota; kingdom Metazoa; phylum Arthropoda; class Collembola; order Entomobryomorpha; family Entomobryidae; genus Pseudosinella; species Pseudosinella alba. The sequence goes on along the minus strand of JAQIXQ010000275.1, from coordinate 26,394 downwards.
AGCTTATTTCCAACAATTTTTCAATTCTGCCTATTTATTTTGTCTCTGTCCATTCCGTATCAAGTTCATCGGTAATGAGATAGGCACTTCAAAGCTCATTTCCCAGCAGTATATTGGAGTTACCTGGCTGCCTCAGAAAATCATGGCCATATTTTTAACCATCATGCACCTCTTCTGGATCCTTCAAGATATTCGGCTCTCCATTCCCACCGACAACAAAAATCCATCTCTTTACTTTCACTTGGGTAGGATTATAGCAAGTACTGGATCAAAGCTGTCTGTCATGGCCATCTTCTGGTTTCGACGGGAGGAGGTGTTGCAATTAGTTAATTTCATAGCAGATGAAATGGCAGCTCTGCAATTTCCGTCCTCAGAATTGGATAACTCAAAATTATGGGGAATTATTAAAAGAAAAGGTGACGCAATGTTGGCTTCATGTCTGGCCATTCTTCACTGTTGTCTCAGCATTAGTCGCTGGATCATTGCAGATACTCTAACAATAATCTACTCGGAATCTGGCGCTGTGGAGGAGTTCCCTTCAACTTGGACCTTTGCCTGGTGGTGGAGTTCCATGATTAAAAATGGCTACTTCAACTTTTTCTTGGAAGATGCATCTGCTGCTGATTGTACTGGTTTACTTGATTTCACAATTGGGACCATGTCTGCTGTGGGGTTTCTTCACAGGTTTGTAACAAATTATTCAAAATTTTACTTATGAACTCTAAGATAATTCAGAATGGTTTGAATTCCCAGGCGCACCATGTCCATCTTCCCCGAGTACATTTTGATTGTAGCAGCGCTAACAATGAGATCATTTGCCAATGATTTCATATCCTCTATACAAGTCACGTCTGAAACCAGGACGCAAAATTATTGGTCTCTGGAAAGTGGGGTTTACGATTACAAAGTTATGCCGGGGCAAGCTGCCAGGCTGACCCTGTTGCGTAATAACTCAAACGGAAGTAATTGGAATCATTTAAAGAAGCGATATTGCTCGATTAAAATCCTGTCTGACTTTGTAAATGGATTGCTGGGCATTGTTGCGGGATGCTACTTACTCGAGAGTTTGACCTTTTACGCTGTCAGTTTCAACAAGAGCTTTTTTGGGAAGAACTGGTTGAAAACGGATTTGCTCTTGCTCTTCTTCGGGAAGTCCATCATCACTTTCATGCTCTCAGCTTGTGTATCTCGGCAGGTAATATATTTGCTACATAAATTTAGAAAATATATTCTATGAGAATAGGTTGTGAAATGGATTGATTTGAATTCCAGATGAAAGGGTTTAAATTATGGCTGGCTATTGACGCAAATCGGAAAACAATTCCGGTGGATGAACTCACCCTAATTTTTAATGAACTGGATTCCCACACAGTTGCAATTAAGGCATTCAATGAGTTCAGCATAACGCATGTCCTACTGGCCAATGTGAGAGTTTTACTTTGTTCGCAAACGCAATATGATTATTAATACGATGATATCTTTTTTATCATCATGTTTAATTATCCTAAACATTTTTTTACAGATGATTGGTGTTGCCGTCACTTACTTCATTATATGTGTCCAGGTGTAAGCAAATCATCATTGACATTACTCATTCAATTCATCAAATTGGTGGCACTTCCGAAGGTCTTTACCCAGAAATAACCCATTCATTACCCAGTACAACTTGATTATCAAATTTAAAAAAATAGTAATGTATAATTGTATTCGTTACAATTAGACAATTCGTTGGTACTCGTAGTTACATATCCATGCTTTATTGTTTGCCATTGTACACCGTTTGCTCTGATGGCTATATGATGACGAATTTTGTAATAAACTTGATTGAATTGTATTACAAGTTCTACCGCTACAACCAAAGTAAAATAAATATCCTTGCAGAAAAAGTTTCGCTGGGCTGCTTCATATTATATTACATTTACAATCTTTAATCGTAACAATAATTTTATTGTCAGCCCAAATTTCATCACCCATATGGCTTTAGAGAATGGTCAACTTAGAGATTTGATTAAATGACATCGTGACATGTAAAAGCCATTCCCTTAGTATCAATAGCAATTGCATGATTAAGTTCTTTTGAAGATGAAAGAATGACGTCGAGGTGTGTACAAAGAGGCGTGAGAAAACTTTGTATGTCTAGGTTACTCGAACGGGAGAAGACGGATATGCATGCATTAAAATATTTGCAATTATCCATTTACCACCAAGACACAACTTGGACTAAAAGGTGTTAGCTAGCAACAAGTTCAATCCATTCCAATCCAGTCCAATTCATTTGTATCGGGATCTACCGAATAATTCTCGTTGCCATGAAAATGAACAAGCTACCAAGTCATATTAACCAAATCATTCTTGGGAACCTTAAAATAGGTTACCGCTACGATAATAAAAATCTGACGAACTATTTGAAAATATTTTTCGACTGGGCATACTTTTGCTGTTGTTGTCCATTTCGCTTAAAGTTAATCCCAAGTGGCGGGCTACCAGCCAAACCATTATCCTCGTGGAGTTATATATCCTGTGGATGGCGCCCCCAACGGATTATCTGCATGATACTTACCATACTGCATCTGTTTTGGACGGTGAGAGAGCTGCGATTCGCATATCCATCGGATCACAAAAATCCCTCTCTATATTTTAACTTTGTTCGGAATATTGCCAGCACCGCACATAAACTTTCTGTGCTGAGCACCTTCTGGTTTCAATCCAAGCACTATGTGAAACTGGTTAACTTTATAATTGATGAGGGAAACTGTGTCCCCGTTCCCAGGTCGGGATATTCAGATTCAAAATTGCGGTGGCTACAAACGTCAGACGCCGTCCTTCCATTTATATTGGGAATGATTTACTCTGGACTTGGTTTTGCTACCTGGATCACGGGAGCCAATCTTCCGGGTTCGTGGTCTGCTACCGGAACATTGAGAAACTGGAGCATAGGTTGGTGGTGGGATTCGATGATTGGGAGTGGCTGCTTTAATTATTTTATAAATGATGGATTTGTCCCGGGATACCCCATTTTGGACACGGTGATCGGAATTTTAAATGCTGCTGGATATTTGCATAGGTAGGTTGTCAATCTACATTATTTAAACATAGTTGCACAATTAGCAAGTCAATTTAATTTACTATTTTATGGGTATAGGCGAATCATGGCTGCATTCACGGAATTCTTTTTGATAGTCAACATCTTAACCTTGAGATCATCAGTTCGAGCATTTTCTTCCTCCATTTCAGTCACAATGGAAACCGTGAAGGAGAATTACTTTTCAATCGTCATCCCAACCATTGACCAATCCAAATTGTCACCGCCCAAGTGGATGCTTGTCCGGAAACAGTACTGGGCTTTAAAAAATCTCTCCGAACTAATTAATGGGGTGATTGGGGACGCCCTGGGATATTATCTAATTGAACTGATTCTGGTTTACGCAGTCAGTTTCAATAAAGATATTCTTGAGAATCAAAACTGGATGAAATTCTTCATGTTTTGCTTCTTCCTCAGTCATACCACATCCATTTTGCGGTTTTCGGCTGAGATAACGCACAAGGTAAGTCACAGTATAATTACACAACGACATTAACTAATTTACATTTACTGTAATAAAATAAATTAAAGATATTACAACTGGAATTATAGATGAATACTTTATCCACCTGGATCTCAGTCGAGGCAAACAGAAATGGGATGTCTGGCGATGAGCTATTTCTAACTATTCATGAGTTGGACCATAATTCTGTTGCGATCAAAGGATTTAACATGTTCCCCGTCTCGTATTGCTTGTTAGCAAATGTAAGAATGAGAAATTTATATTTGATTAATGCTTGTTATATTACTTAACATGTATACAAGATGAAAACGTACAACATTTTTATTGGATTTTGTAGGTGGTAGCCGTTGGAGTGACGTATTTCATAGTGTGCGTCCAAAATAAATCTTAACATGGTAAATCACTTTAATTACAGGAAGGCTATCAAAATATAGGCTTACTTAAACATATGTAGTATCTTAAATAAATTGAATTTATATTTTAAATGTTAGTAATTAATAGCACGAACATCGACCACGTTCAGTTTTTACCATTGACTTAACTTTTACCATCATCCATCGTCAATCTACCATGCCACGCCTTTCTCGATGTATGCGCTCAGCCATAAGCAAATTAAAATGCTCAAATGTTTGTAATGAGCAGCCACCGTGGAATGAATATTATCTATCAATATATTTAACACGAGTAAAGCATTATCAAATTTTGCCATAAGCATGTTCACATATTATATGTTTAAGAAAGTGTCGAATTCAATCATTTCGGAGTGCATTAGTAATTTTAATTCCGTCCAAACTAAATAAACAACATTTAACAAACAGGCGAGGTAATCCATTCATTTAAGAATTTAGATTATTGTACAATATTTTAAGATATTGGATATTAGACTTTTATTCTTGGCACCCGAAGATGCATTGGTTCAGTTCCCATTCAATTGACCTTCATATCCTACACCAAAATGTCCCAATTTAATTTACCTCCAGCATCCATGCCACTTGGGCAAAATAGTATCCCCACAACAAACAAAATGAAATTACTCCAAAGTCATATCCTCGCCATCCAGGCTAATGCCCATGAAAGTTTCCTAACCTCACCAAGAAACTTAACACACTACCTGAAATCGTTCTTCGATTGGGCATATGTTTTCTGCTGCTCACCATTCCGACTAAAGTTGGTTAGCGACAAGAGACAGGGGACTGACAATGACAATGAGTCAGTCTCTCCCCGATTCACCGCGGTAGGATTGTCTCCTCATAAATGGTTCTGCTTGACCCTCAGCGTCATAAGTCTATTCTGGATGATTCGGGACATCCGTCTCTCCATCCCCACCAAGAGCAAGGATCCCACAATGTACTTTGACTTCGTCCGGAATACGGTCACCACGGCAAAACGGCTCTCGGTCCTACACTCCTTCTGGCTCCACAAACAGGAATATTTAGACATAGTCAACTTCATCATTGACGATGAAAATTCACTCCCATTTCCGATTGCTGCTTTACACAATTCAAATATCTGGCAAGTTTTTGGGAGTAATACGGCATTGGTATCTGGGTTGGGGTTATTGTACACCGTGCCCATTTTGGAGTCATGGCTGACCTACATTCCTGATTCCCCATTGGCGAATGTGACCCAGGAGGATTGGAGCGTCAGTTGGTGGTGGAGGAATATGGTTGGGTCTGGCTATTCCAATCTGTTCATATTTGATTACGACTGGATTCCTGGACGGTTCATATTGGATTCAGTGATTGGATTTGTTACTGCTGCTGGATATTTTCAAAGGTTGCACAAAATTTAAAAAAAAATTGCGAAATACCTTAACTGACAAATTAATTATTTATTTTTAGGCGAGTTATTGCTCTTTACACGGAGTTTATCATGCTTGTCGCCGTATTAACGCTACGCTCGAGCGTGTGTGTCTTTGCAAAGTCCATTTCGGTTACCCCGGAAATGACCAAGCAGGACTTATTTTGCCGGGTTGCCTCCCCAACACAGTCAGAAACCAAAGAGCAACTTGCTGTGGAAGGATTGACAGCCAGTTGGCCTCATGTTCGGAAGCCATACTGGGCATTGAAGACCCTCTCTGGGATGATCAATAAGCTGTTGGGAGAGACATTCGGATTCTATTTGCTCGAAATGATCTTGATTTATGCTGTCAACTTGTACGAGGATTTCGCCCAGAGGATGAGTTTCTTCATCCTGATTCGATTCATATTCTACGCATTTCATTCAATTGCGATTCTTGGCTTGGCTGCGGATATATCACGAAAAGTAAAATACATGCTTTAAAAATTGGATAAAACATCGGAATGACTTATGAATTAATTTGTGCAATTTATTTCGTAAAAAAATCATTTAGATGCAATCATTGACCGTTTGGCTATCCGTTGAATCCAACCGAAGGATGATTTCTGGAGATGAGCTACATATTACTGTTCATGAGTTGGACGGTCACGCTGTGGCAATCAAGGCGTGCAATGTTTTTGCCATAACGCATTCACTAATAGCCAATGTAAGCGTGAAGAAAATTCTAGCTGCCGAACGATTTACGCAATTCAATTATGTATGAATTAAATGATTATTTAATTCGATGTTTACAGATGGTGGGGGTCGCAGTGACATACTTCGTTATTTGCGTTCAAGTATAATTCATTAGTTTCTAGGGAGGCGCCCAATCGATTATCTTTCTCTATAAATGATGGGAACGAACGATATATTTTAGTTATTGAGGGTGTTAACAAAAAATTCAAAATTATTTTGTAATTTGATGATCAACTATTCTTCAATTAGTTTTTTTTAAAGGCCTTCTCCAAACTAATACAGGTCAATAATATTTTCCACTGTTCAAAACAAACTCACTCGTCACATTTTATCCTAGTAGTCATGTTAAAAATATAATCCGGATTACGCTTTATGCTTTACACTATACCAAAATAGTAGATTCGACAAAATAATTTTAAATGACGTGTGTCATGATATGGATAACGATGTTAGTAAATTTACAAACTGAATTGGTACAATTTAATTTACCTATTTGAAGAGTTTGCCAGAAAAAGAACCCGAAGGTTGTTCTATTGAAAAACATTGACAATGTTTTTTTCACAGCTATTTGGACTTCCATGAAAATAAATTGTTTTTGCGGACGATAGTTATTCATTTGACTTTGCACCCTATCCATGAGCTACTCACAAACACTACTAGTTAAAATGAGCAAATTGATAAATAAATGGGCTATCAAGCCCCCAATATTTATTAGGAAACGTGAGCCGTCAAATTGCTACAGTAGCTCAAGTTACATCCGAGTATTTTTTAACTTTGCATATTTCCTTTGTTTCGCCCCCTTCCGCCTGAAACTAATTCAAACTGACAACGAGAGGAAGGAGAATTCCGAGTCAGTTTCGAAGAAGTATGTCGCGATTCACTGGCTCCCCCAGAAGTTCCTCTGCAGTCTATTCACAATACTACAAATGCTCTGGTGGATTCGGGATATCAGGACACAATTGCGGATAGAGGGCAAGCACCCATCCATGTATTTTGACATGGTCCAGCGCCTATCCCATTTTACCACAACTGTACTTGTCCAGAAAATTCTTTGGTTTGACCAGGACAAGCTGCTTGGCCTTGTCAACTTTCTACTTGCCGAAGAGGATGATCATCCGCCGAAGTCATTACCCTTCACAATAAAGCCCAAGCCAATATTCCGAGTTGGTGTCCATCTTGATTGGGGTACTCGGATCACTATCCTAACCTATATTATGGGAATATTATATACCAGTGTGGGTGTCACTTGTTGGATCACGGCCGATATCATTTCTAATGAGCCCCTCTGGGATCCCACGTTATGGTGGAATCTGATGACGGAAAGTGGCTATTTCAACTTTTTCATAAATGATGGACAAGCAACCGGGAACTCATATCTAAATGGGGTGATTGGGGTGTTGTCTGCCGCAGGCTTTTTTCACAGGTTGGCATAATATTGTTAAGCCTATGTCCATTTTTGGTCAAAGGTTATTTGAATGACTCTTTTTTATTTTATTTTGCATATTCTTACATTATGTTAAGACGTGTGAGGACCCAACTCCATAAGTTCTTCTTTGTGGTCACCATCCTAACATTAAGGTCATGGGTCAAGGATTTCTCCACATCCATTCATATCCCGTTTGAGGTGGCTCTGGCGAACCACTTGTCAATAAAGAGAGGGGCGATTTGTCAATCTGCCATCCTGACGCTGCACAAGAACCCAAATCCAAGCTGGTGTATTGTCCGAAGGAAATATTCGACATTGAAAGTCCTCTCGGATTTAGTCAACGGAATAATCGGCCCTAGTTTGGGATTCTATTTGGTGGAGTGCTCTATATACTATGGAGTCAGTTTCAACCGGCACTCATTCGGGAGGAGTGGGTTGAGAGGGATAATATTGATCTTCTTCTTCTGTAACTCCGTTCTCATCCCACTTCTCTCTGCGGATGTGGCCCAAAAGGTGTGCAAATATGTTTTGTGTTTTCATTAATTTCACAATATGTTCATTGATAATTGTTGGTTTAATCAAAATGAATTTATGTTTTCACTAAAACTAAAACTAAAAGATGAAGTCAATGAAGGTGTGGCTATCAGTTGACCGAAATCAAAAGTCAATTTCAGGAAATGAGTTGGCAATCACTGTGGATGAACTAAATTCCCATGAAGTAGCTATCAAGGTCTTCAATACTTTCCCCATCACCCATTCACTACTTGCCACAGTGAGATTTTCCTGAAATTATATGTAACTGTGTCTCGGATTACTTTAAGCTATTAGTAATAGCCTATTACGTGCCTGTGCATAAAATACTCAACATATTAATTGACTTGTAAAATATACCTAATTTGTTGTGTTCCAGATGGTGGGTGTTGCTATCACGTATTTCCTCATTTGTGTCCAATTTTGAAGGATAATCTGAATATTCATGGCGAGGGTGAGTGGCCCCAGGTTTCGCATATTCGAGGTATGCCATATATTATGTAACCAGCCAAAAAATAAGAATGTTTGCTACTCATTACATCGTCATTTACAAATTTATTGTGACGCAAATAATTGTTAATCAATATAATCATGTCACATGTATTACAGAATTGTTCAACGGTTTCAATCATATTGTGTTGTGTTCAAGATAATTGGTGGAACGATCAACTTTTCAGTGCCATTATTTGTGTTCAGATTTAATATTTAATTACATGAATCCCACTTGGCTTAAATCAAAAGTAAATCCTAGTAAGATAAAGATATACTTACATTAAAAGGAAAACTCTACGTTGTTTACACAGCCTCGAGCATTTCGCCTTGATCTTATCTCTAAAATAGTCAACACTTTTGACCAAACCAGTGCATACTAATTTAGTGCCTATTATAAATACTGTGACAATTCCCTTCATAGCATTCTCCAGCAAAAGACCAACCAACGAAATGATGAGACCGCCACACAAGAGGGTAAAGATGACAACGACATTCCCATCCAAAGACGCCGGTTCGGCTTCATCTTCGGTATCCATCTCATTCGAACCGGAACTCCCAGAACTAACTACTTTCATATTCCAGACGAGGCTCTTCCACTTCTCTACAATTCCCAATTCCCTCATTTCCTTAACCCTTCTCGAGATATATGATGGGATATAGCCACTTAGCTTGAATCCAATGCTGGATTTCAAAAACTCCTCTTTTCCCACGTTCCCACCTTTGGACTTCACGGTTTGTGCAAATTCATTTGCCTGTTGGAATGGTATTATCAAGGCCGTTTTCTGGCACTCGAAGAGAATCTTCAGCAACTCTATTTGCTCTTCTGCCATATACTCCGCTCCGAAATTCTTTTGTGTGTGGTTGTAGTTTAGAAACGCCCCCATAAGAAACTGCATGATCCTCTCCCTCGGGATCAGCCCGCTGTTGTTTCCTACCAGGCTATTTAATCTGAGTTGATGTCTATCCACATAATTGGAATCAATTAATTCGAGGGAACCGGCTCCAGGACGGACGTGCTTCTCATCTTGGAACGGAGACAAGCTGTCGAATTGGCAACTAGATGTGATTTTTCGTACGTGTGGCCTTTCCTCGTCATTATCCAGTCTAGATCTAGAATAGCACTCCGCCTTTGTCGAGCCAATATAGACATGTATCTCATCATTCACCAATTGCTGGAAGTCTTCATAGAGGAGGGGCTCTCGTGGCCTGACCAAGTTGTAGACATTCGTATTCTTATAGCCATTGCTTAATACGATTGCCATTAGCAAAAATATCCCGCTGATGATTCTTACTGAAGTACTCCCATTTATAATTAGCTTCTTGAAGGGATCCCCTTGTTCCAGCAGTGCCTTCAAGGATGATTCCATATTTGATATTAGATTTGAAATTAACAATTTTGGGGATGCTGACGTTAGTCCCGAAAGAAAGGTAATTAGCGTGAGAGTGACCAAGATCCCAAGCCAAGTGGAACCATCGTATGCAATGAAGAGCTGGTCAAATGCCATGTCAGTAATCCCACGGTACCCACAGCTCACGAAACGCAGGGCATCGAATTCATTTGACACGTAAAATGACAAGTGAACTGGATTGGAAATGTGCAGAAAATCCACCCTGAATTTAAGCAGAAATACGGGTCCGCCTATATATCCGTATTTCCCATACCATTCGTCAGCACTCAATGGCTTTCCATTGACACACCCGACATGTGCGTATGGCGGTGGGGCAAAGCTGTAATTGTGAAGGATGGCGGCCCATCCCATTGAAACGACCTGGAGAATCAAATCATCTTTTGGACCCTTGCCGGGAGCCATTCCTCCCAGTTGAAATCGTCCCCCTGTCTGGGGGATGTTTCTGCAGAGGTAGTTGGGAAATTGTAAGAATAGCTTACGCGTATCTGCTGCACCATCAATTTCATAATTAACAGCAGGTATCTGGTTACGGGGTATGGGCAATTCAAGAATTATCGACCAGTTTGTAATTCCCGCCAGGTTGATGGAGATCGGTTCAGGCCCAAGACATTCAAAGCATATTCGAAGGAAATGGATGGACTTTATTTTTGCTATTGAATGACCATTCCGTGAATTCGACTTTGTGATCCTGACAAGGAAAAACTCACGTTTGAACTCGTCGGACATGTCGACCTTTCTGCTGCTCGCCAGTTTAATGTCATAGGTGACAGATATCCATCCCAATACTAAGGACTCCCCACTTGAGTTGAAATCCTTAATGAAGTTAGTAGATACCAGATAAAAGTGAAGTGTTGGGGTTGAGCTAATCATCTGAATATATTTATGAATAACCTGATCAAAACGTTTCTGAACTGGTAACTGGATTTTCCAATGCCAAATTCCAGGATATTCTCTGATTCCGGCACTCTCGCCAAGCCAATCAAAATCTGCACTCATTGCCCTTAGATCAGGTGGATATAGGTCAAGGTTTACCTGACAGCTCCAGGGTTTGGAGTTCATGGAAAAGCGGAAGTAGTTAAACTTTGTGCATAATAAGGGGTTTCCCATCATAAACTGATATTCCATTTCGCTTACTATGTTACATTGCCCCAATGTTGTGTTCCCACCCCCAACGTCCAGCATCCAGTTTAACCTTATGACAGAACTGAGATGATGTTCTGATGGGAATTGTATCCATGTGAACGCCGGAATCGGTCTGCGATGAATTACAGGCTCGGTTGGAGGAGGACTGACGTCCACGCCCATGAAATTACTGATGAATATTAGACAATGACGGCCACCAAATGAACTGTCTATGAAATTTCCCAAATTAGATATTTCCCGGGGTACACTAGCCGGATTCCTTTCCCATTCCGCACACAAGGGTCGAGTTAAGTCCATGAGTGATGGCTCAGTAAATGTTTTGGTGAAAGTAAAGATTTTATTCCCGAACGGCTCCATTTCGCCAGTGGTGTCGACGATGAGGGAAATAAAGACAACAATTGTGTGGTACAAAGGCATGTTGAAAGGGATATTAGAAACAATATTGAGCTGACATAAAAGCTATGCTAAACTTTGGCCAAAAACCAGGATTTGAAATTTCAGAAACGATTTCAGAGAGTGATTGAGAGGATGAGAGATTGAAAGCCGTAATGAAAGTGGATATGTGGCCTAGTTACTATACTATATTACTTTATTAAAGATTCTAGCGCATTTCAATTCTTTACCCTAGTCGGATTGACAAATCCATGCAAGTCCGGTTTTGTCAAGCAAATTAACCAAGCACCCTTATCGCCTATAATTCTTTACATAACTCATTAAATGATTCGGACATCCCTTTAAAAACTACCGCACGTAGACAGACGTGGGACATTTTAAATAAGATTGGAGATGGCAAATAGCAAAATGTCATACCATTGTCCACTAAAAATGATTGATGGGGAAGTTGAGGAGCTTTGAAGCGCATTCGGAGTGAGTGTCATGTTAGCATAATATACCTTGCATTTTCATCCTCAACATATTTTAGGTTAAATAATATATAATTACAGCAGCTAATATTACAATACCTTGGCAAGATGGATCCACAATTCCATGTCAATTTAGTTTTGTCAGTCACATCAGGGAAATACTTATACAGTTAATAATTATTCGCAAACCCCACTCCATATCGTTCAACATTGAGAGTTAGAATAAAACACGTCAGAAACACAATTTTCTGACGTCCACGTGGAAGACGTTGACAGGAGAAATCGTCATGCTAAAATACATAATGCCATCATCCCGATAGAAGAAAAGTGATTAGTAGAAAAGTCGAGGAATTTTGAAGAGTCTTCAAATTGATAGTGCCATGTTTGAAAAACGACTATTTTGAACATTCCTGTTGCCAACCAGGGACTACCACTTGTTTGGCCATGATGACACCGACTTTATGGCTAAATGATTTAATTAAAGTATGTGATATTGCTGGAAATTCAAGAATAATTATTGCAGATGTGAATAACTACACAATGATAAAATTTCCATTCTGCGCGAGTTAACCCGATTGAAAATTTATCCAATTTGGGATTGCGGTGGAACATTTTTGGATTTTCATACAAAAGCCAAGCTGAAGGAACAAAGACCAAGCAGCTTTCACTTGTCACCCTACACTCACTCCATTGAAGCAAGAGCAAGCAAAGACTTGCAATGTAAATGACAATTTACTTTTTTTCATCAGTTTTCATCAAAGCTCATCCCTAAGTCCTAACTCACTTATCATGCACCAGTTTATAAGTGAACACGAACACGAAGGAAATAATTACTCCCTGAACTGTGGTTATTTCCATCATAGGGTATATAATTATCTTTAATTGCCACATTACACATTATCTGCAACTGCAACTCTGCAAGGAATCCAATCTAATGCACTTACAATTAGTCATATATATCTCCTCACCATAGAGCATCTCAGAGTGCCCCAGGTTGGAAGTGGGCAAATGTCATCTTGAGTCTTGCTTGCTTTTTTGAGTCTTGTTTACTTTTTTGTCCATATTTTTGTGACTTGCAAAAATAACTTTTCAGATGTCGAGAGCGGAACTAAAATTAATTTCCAAACTGCTTAACTTTAGTTTTAATTGGATTTCTCATTTTTTAATTTGGAATGGTCAATGGTAGAAAGCAGTTTATTTGACATTGGAGTGTATAATTTTTAATTGGCAGAGATCAGTTAATTAAAAAGATCAGTTAGTTTGCGTGTTGAACGTATTCCAGAGACAGGTGAGAGGTAAGTTGAATATTAATTAGTGAATTTAAAATAAATAAATGAAATGAAATTGAAGCCAGCTATTAATATGATCGTCAGTCAAAATAATTGTTGACTTTTTATTTATTTAATTTGGCTGTAGATCGATATTAACTCACTTTGGGGAGGCATCTCCGAGTATGAGTTGCGGTTCGAGTTCCAAATCTGAGGAGGGGCTGGGGGTGAAGCCAGAGGGGCAGTCCGGGGAAATTCCAGTGGGTGCCGTCAACAGTGGGACAGAGAAGAAGATCACAGCTGAGCAGAAGAAGAGTGCCGGTCCCGAGGGTCCCGGATCCACTTTGGGGGAGGTGGAGTTGTCCAACTCGCTTCAAACTGTGACCTTGAAGGACAGCGAGGAAACTGAAGAGCCTGGACCTGAGACGACTTCCAAATTGCAGCTGATGGAAATTGCCCGGTTGAAGATTGCCGAGGTGAAGAAAGCTGAAAGGAAGAGGATTTGGTTGGAAGAGACCCGGATGGAGATCCGATCCCGGAAGGATTTCCAAATCAGCCTGGTGGAGGAGTGTCGTTTGGTCCTGGATGATTGGCAGCATGTCTTGAGACATTTGGAGGGGGCCAAGGATAGGGCTATCTTGTCCAGGATGACTTTGGACTGGTGGGAACTGCTGAAGAAGGACCGGACCAGCTTTTTATTTCGTGAGGTTGGAAGAACAAATTAAACTAATTAATTAAATTGTCATTTTAATTGTCCATGGCGTTGGCATTGGCAATTTAATAATTCCTCTCAATTTGACATTTCTAGGTCTTCCAAGTGCTCTTTGAAACCGTTGCCGTCACCACACCAGAATTGCTTGGCTGCCGCCAAGTGTCCAAGGAGTGGAAGTCCTCCGTTGATTGCTGCATTCAAGATCCTGTCCGGAGGGCCCAGCATATTTTGGAATGGAAGACCGAGCATCTTCAAAACCGGAGTAGTATTCCTCATGCCCACTTTTTTGCAGGAGAATCTGCACCACCACCCCCAGGTCAATATCTTGGACCACGACGGCAACAACATCATGAACAATGCGGATGTCCTCTCTGTCGCTGCTGCCGGGCATATTCCGAAGAATGCCCCTTCATCACACGAGGAATTGAGTTGATTGATTGGCCAGAGGATCCACAGGTCATGGGTCGATTTGTTAACCGGGCGATGGAGATTCTTGGTCGATGGGGAACACAATTAGGAAGCCTCTCCGTGTCCTTCGATATGTCGCATGCGACACTTCGGGATCTCTATAATTTCCTCCGCCACTCTCTAAGCGAAACTCCAAACCTCCAAAACCTCCGCGTAATGGACAATGATTGTGGGTTATCTACGGGGGCTTATCCACTACTGATGGGGCGTGCCAATGAAAGGAATATTTTTGAATGGATTCCCCTTCCAGAACTACCCTACCTGAGAGCACTGGAGGCCTGTTCTGTCCCACTTGACCTGCAGCGGGTCCTTCTCCACAAATACGGAGCAACTTTGGAAGTATTCTTTACCGTTGCTTGTACTGGAGTCACTGGGGACTACATAAATGGGACGAGGCTACCCCACCTCAAGCAGTTCCTCTACCTCATGTGGGAAGGGAAGGGAGAAGCTGAATCCAGCTTTTCCGTAGATTGGCCTTCCCTTGAAGAATTGGGTTATTTTCATGGCAATGTCAGAGCAAAGAGTGTCCCGGTCATCTTCCGAAATCTGAATGGCTTTGGGAAGACCTTGCGTAAGCTAGTGCTCGTCTTGGAGAAGCTTCATGGGCCAATTTCCAAGGTGGATCCTCAAGAGATCAAGTCACTCTCTTTGGAACTGCCCCTGGTGGAGAAGCTTACCCTGTTCGTAAGCCGAGTGAATCTTGGCCGGATCGACTTCATCCTGCCCATGGTCTCACTGAAAGAGCTTCACTTGTACTATGGAAAGTCCGAGAAAAATGCGACCACAGATTCATCCGCAGGAAAGACCGCCGTGTCTCGTTGGAAGGAGGGAGAGCCTGTTGCAGGACCATCAAGGTCATCTCCATCATCAGCATCAGGTTCGGATTCCCCGGATGAGATCATCCAGTTCAGCAGCTACACCAACCGGCTGTACGCGTCCAACATTTGGAATCTTTTCCCTGAACTGGAGACCGTCACCATTAACATAGTCATCAAGACGAAGGGGGACGCGGTGGGCTTCGACTATGACCAGACAACGGCCAAGCGAAAATGCTACACTAGAGATGGCTTCAAGCGTTACCTTTCAGGGACCGAGTGAAATGATGGATAAGGTTACAATTTTTTAATCTAAACAATACATGAATGAACTGCATAAATAATTATTTTCCTCTGTCTCCTCATTTATAAAACCGTTTGTAATTAATTAGTATCAAATTAAATGCCAAATATTGTAACTAACTTGTAAGGAATTTCTTTTCAGCCCGCAAAATATGATACATTATATATGAATTAATATGGTTAATGATTCCATGAAATATACTTATCCATTTAAAGTTAACTTTGAATGAAATTACTGGCTAATGTAATCTCGATGATAGTATGATCAAGCTTATGTATGAAATGAATTAACATTTACTTGGCATTTATGTCAGTGCATTGTTAGTTATGGATGATTTTTCCCTTGATAATGAAAATAAATAAATAAATAGTTAACGGAAAAATCAAATATTAAAGTTCTTCATTATTCAGACATTATTTAGATAAACTAGTACTTTTACGAACTTTATTAGGTAACTTAATTAAACTGTTTTTATATATCAAAATCATTACAAAATTGAATTAAGCACATAATACACCATTGTAAGTTTATACACAAGGATCATATTCGTGGCATAAAAGGCAATCTTCATGGACAGCTTGGGACGACCGTTCCGTTCAGGCGTTCAATATTTTCCCCATAACTCATTCGCTCCTTGCACAGATCCTCGGGCTGATCGTAACCTACTTCATAATTTGCATTCAATTTTGAGTATACTGAGCATGGCAGTGAATTTTTCAAATTCTAATTATTTGACACATTTACAAAATCTTGTCGGAACGCATTGCCTTTACCATTTTCAATTCTTCAAAGAAAATAATGAGTTTCAATACGCGCTGATTATAATTATCTTAATTTTACTTCTTATGCAATGGACATTTTGATAAATTACAACTGAGCTGGCGGTCGTATAAAATTTGTCAATTATTGAATGTAATTTTTCGCTAATAGTAGATCCATAATATGACAAATTTTCCTGTCATTCTGTCAGATATTTAACCGTCAAATTAAGCCGACCTGTAACAAACAATCTTGGAAAATAAACACATCATGTTAAATGTCAGAATTTAATGATGGTATAAGTAATAGAAAGACAGTTAAAGCTCATTATATTTCCTATATTTATGTCGTTTACCTGAAAGTGCAACCTTCAAACTAATTTAGCATATTTTTTTATAATTAAGTTTGAAAATACCGGAAGGCATAACAACAGCCTATTGATTGCATGTGGATTCCTCATGGGGCACCTTAGCAAATGATTTTCATTCGTAGTTTAGAATAGAAGGCCAATTTAGGAAGCATTCAAAAACTCTTTACAAATGGTGTAACGCATACAATCGTATTCTGTTACGACTGCGAAACATTAACTTTGTCGATATCCACAACATGAACAGAGCAGGAAATTATGGCAGAGGCCAATTACTGGCATATTATTTGAAAACGTCTCTCGACTACACATATTTCTTCTGTTGCAGCCCATTTCGACTAAAATTTAAGGAGAGAAATGGAAGTAATCATAATTCCTCGTTTCAATGTACCATTGTGAGATGGCTTCCTCAGCAAATTTGTTGCTTCTGCCTCAGCATTCTCAACCTAACCTGGATGATCCGAGACATACGGCTCTCAATTCCCACCGATAGCAAAGATCCATCTTTGTATTTCGAGTTGATTCACAATATATCAGGCACTTCAATGAAACTATCAGTTTTTTGGATCTTTTGGTTTCATCGTGGAGACATTCTTAACCTTATTAATTTCCTGCTTGAAGATGACGCTAATCTCTTAGATCCTCCTAGGCCATTTGTTGCAAAGATTTATAATTTTAAAGGCTCGAGAGTCCCAGATCAAGTCATTTCTCACTGCTTGCAAATTATCTACTTCGGGCTTGGTACAATTGGATGGATATTGGCTGATTCGATCGGTAAACGGGAATCAAGCTGGAGCTTGGCCTGGTGGTGGAATGCCATGGTGGAGTCTGGCCATTTTAATTTCTGCATCAATCAAGGTGTTGCTTCTGAATACCCTGCAATAAATTTGGTCGTCGGAACCTTATCAACAGTGGGATATCTTCACCGGTTGGTCAAGTTTTCTTATTTAAAAAAACTACTATTTTCATTCAAAAAGTTATTTGGATAATTTAACACCACTCAATGTATATATTGTAGACGTGTCTATCTATGGCTATCTACCCGGAGTTTATCGTAGTGATCATGGTCAACATCCTAAGATCTCGGGTTCAGAATTTTACAAATTCTATGCAAACATCACCACAGGATTTCCAACATGACCATTGGCATTGCAATATTGATACAGGGGAAGGTCAAAAAGGAATTAATAACGGTCGGAGCCAAAATAATGCTCGCCGGACCACGACCAAGGCGGGATACTATTCATCATCAACCTCCAACTGGAAATGCATCAGAGAGCAAATGCGGAGTTTAAAAATTCTATCCAATTTGATTAACACAGTGATAGGAACCACGGTTGGATATTATCTCCTCGATTCCCTCGTGTTTTACGGGGTCATGTTTAACAACGAGTTGTTCGGTACGAATGGGATGCAAAGTTTCATGTTGGTGTTCTACCTCTGTCATTCAATCGTTATTGTGCTCTACTCGGCAGACATTACTTTACAGGTAATAGCTAACATTGCATATCAAAATTGATTAATTAATTAATATACATTTGAAGCGACCATGTTAAGACTGCTCTATACATAACGCTATTAGTGCCGTTGTTGTCATTTCATTCAGATGCAATCACTTCAAGATTGGCTCTGGGATGACGTAAACAGGAAAGGAATTCCCTTGGATGAGTTATTCCTAACTGTGAATCAGTTGGACCATCACCATGTGTCCATCAAAGCTTACAACATTTTCCCCATAACCCATTCACTCCTTGTACACGTACGTAATTCCCAAACTCATGTTAACTTACTGAAGTTCAACTTCCATATTATAATTTAAATAATACAATTTCCCTTTGCAGATGGTGGGAGTCTTTGTCACCTATTTCATTATCTGTGTCCAATTTTGAGTATATACCTTAGCAGCAGTATACATTATGTATACCAATATATGGGCCGCCAATTGGTCAATTATATTACCCTGTTACCCAATCTATTCAAAATGAAGCAACCTGATAATTGGAATTTAAATTGATTGCTGAAATTGATATTATTAGAGGATTATTTGGATAATATGATATTCAATGCATAATTGTGACTTGTCCATTTAAAAACAACCTCTCAGCTCAGTGGATGTTTACCATGGAGTGACTAATCCCTTTAGTGCATGGCTTCTTTTTTCAATTTTAGCACAAGTAGGTGGTTTTTTTGTAACCAAAAATTATTAACCCATTAGCATCTTTCCGAGTGGAGTTTGTAAACAACATTATCAGGATCATGTGTCACAAATATCAAGAATCGGAATGTATCTACTTATATGTGTCATTCTCAGTATTGTATTGAGCAAAATTGATTGGATTGCATAAATAAATTTAACGAGCTACGAACTTGTCCACAAAGTTCCTATTCATTCATGGATTAAAAACATTTTCAGGAAAATAACTCCTGGAATTGTAGCATCCAGGCGGTGGTGATTACCGGTAATTACTGTCAGATGATTCAAAAATAATATGCAAGTGGAATGGTAAAAAGCTTGAAAAATGAATAATTTACCATGAATCAATTATTCAGTCCTTCTTATGAGGTAAAGTGGGATTCCTTGTCAAGGTTTTAGAAAAACATAATTGACCTTGAACTAGTTACTTCACGATTTTTGAAACTAGCATGCATAGTTAGAAACTGATCGCCACTAACTATTTTGATGGCAATAGGAGAAGTTCAATTTCGATTTAGTTGCACTTCAAGCAGAAATGAATATATTAAAAAGTCCAGGCACAATCCAATCTAAGCTATGGGAACCTTTCAATTCTCAGAATAAAAATGTATCTGCTTACCTTAAAATATTTGTTGACCTGGCGTATGTTTTCTGCTGCTGTCCATTTCGTTTAAAATTAGGTAGTAGCAAGGAGATAACCTTAAATTCTTCAAATCCTACTTTCAGTTCAGTGAGCTGGCTCCCCCAACAATTTGCTTGCTTTATTTTGAGCAGCCTCGGTCTCTTCTGGCTTCTTCGAGAAATTCGACTTTCCTTCTCAACGGATAACAAAAGTCCGTTAATGTACTTTGATTTGGCACACAGTCTTGCTGCCGCATCAATCAAGTTGTCAGTTCTGAGGATTTTCTGGTTTCGCCAGAGAGAGTTTGTGAATATCGCCAATTTTCTAAATAATGAGGATCAGGAACAGACCAATCCAGAAAATAAGAATTCGAAATGCTATAAGGTTGCTCCTGTCCGCGCATACAGCTTGGGATTGTTCTACGCCATTTTCATATTAAGCTCTTGGGTTTTAGCAGTCTCCGCCCAAGGAAATACTCCAAGTTGGAGCATGGATTGGTGGTGGAATTCGATGATAAAAACGGGATGTTTTAACTTTTTCATAAATGAAGGAGTGCCAACGGGATATCCATTTCAGGAGTCAGTTATTGGAGTGTTGTCTGCAGCAGGATATTTTCACAGGTTACGTCGTAAACAAATTTTGATAGAAATAAAGCTCAATTATTAAATGTGCATTTTAAAAGATATTAGTATTATTTTGTAGACGTGTCATGGCCTTCATCCCGGAATATATAATATTGGTCACCGTCCTCGTTTTGCGCTCACGCGTCAAGGACTTCATTACCTCCATTCACATCACTCCTGAATCGGCCACCCAGAAATATTTACTGTTGAAATATCCGGCTCAAGGTCACACAAAGTCCATGCAAATTAATAGCATGGAGCAGGCAACGGGCACAATAAGTTGGAAAATTGTACTTGAGCAATTCCTGGCCTTGAAGATACTTTCCAACATGATCAATACGCTGATGGGTCCAACGTATGGCTTCTTCCTCCTCAATTTCTTGATCTACTATGGAGTTAGTATGAACCAGGACTACTTTGGGAGGAACTGGATGCAAAGTTTTATGCTGCTCTTTTTCCTGGCCAATACCATTGTCGTTGTTTACTATGCTGCGGATATTACTCGACAGGTAGCCAAAATATAAAGCTATTACATAATTTACTTCACTGGAGCAAAAACTAAATCTCATTTTTCAATTTTACTTATAAAAATTGTCATGTTTCCATTCTTCACTCCACCAATGAAGATGATCAAACTAAAAGCATGGCTATCAAATGGTAACAACCGGAAGGGGATTCCAATGGATGATCTTTACCTTACAGTGAATGAAGTGGACTCCCACGAAGTCTCAATCAGGATGTATAACGTTTTCCCAATTACATATTCGATGCTGAGCAATGTAAGAAGTTGCCTATTTAAAATAGTGGCAATTTAATTTAGCTCATTAATATTAATAATTCATTATCTCTTTGTTACACAGATGCTTGGCGTTGTGGTCACCTACTTCATTATATGTTCGCAAACTTGAGACAAAGTGACAGAGTTAGAGTTGTAGTAAAAAGAATATTCAGCAAATGGTAAAATTCTTCCGTTTGCTGACTAATCACTATCTGGCCTATCAATGCCGCAACTTTTACGACCAGAAAGTAGGAATGCAACGCAAGCTTCAAGCGGATTATGTCGTCATCGCTTTATCCATGGGAACTAATCGCTTAGAGCAACTCGTATAATGTGAAGAACACTGAGAAGGTGAACAAATAAGCTTGCCAAAGTGTTTTCTCTGTTCTTTGCAAATTCACAATTTGTACTTATGTCTCGTGTTCCATAAGGAGAAAGGGAAGAAAATTAGAGCATGACCAAAACTTGAACTGAAACCTTAGGATTGGAAGGGGCACGTGGTTCTTACGGTAGACATTGAAATGATGCTCGGGGGGATTGAATGTCGGTAGGGGTAAAAAAAATATTGGACCTTCCTATGGAAATTAATTTTTTGATGACTGATATACCTGATGTGGGATAATGAACAACCAGTTCGACTCATACGAATACGGTTTAGAAACATCTCAATCATCAAAAAGTCGACACACTCCCTCAACTTGAAAAATTTACACTTTTACCCATCGCCATTATCCGTTATAATGAATATGGTCCGTTTTAATGAACATGGAACAGGTTGGTTAGTCAAATCCAAAAGTCAAAATCAAAATTCCTAATCTGATTAAACATTTAAAGAGGGCTCTAAAACTATACATTTGTGCATGGTGGATGAATCGCTACCAAACGTAAATTTATTGACATTGAACACTCTGTTCAATAATATTTCAAACACGGCCAAGAACATTTTCTTGAAATTATTATTGATGATAAGATGATAACCAACTCACTCGGACGGTGTTGATCTTATGAAGAAACAGGTTTTTGGTAGGATTGCATTTTTAATGACATTGTCAATTGTCATTGACACGAGTTGGTGTAAGAGATGTTGATTTCAAGTAATGTTAATTTGATAACAAAATAATTATTGGCTTTATGCCAATAAATCCATCCAGCTATATGAATAAGTTATTTCATGAACTTTTACCCTATAGATTTTCCACTTTATTTATTTAATTTTGAGATGGCTTTTAAAAAATGTATTGCTCTTTTAGCACACCCGGCATCATAGTCTCCTTGAAGGTCTTGTACAAACACTTTACTTTCCACTTCTTGAATTTAATACAAGAAAGAACGTCCTCTGCAAGCAAAATCTAATCCAAGCTGGTCCTCTCTCCCTATCCATTTTATGAAAGGGCCCCACTTTCAAAGCCACCATTTGACACGACCTCAAAAACAATCGCCACCACTCACGCCCTTCACTGCGACCAGCATTGCGCGCACTAAATGTGGCCAAAATCCTCCGTGAGTCAATCATCAGCTTACTTCCAATCTCCAAAACGCTCAGAACGAATCCAATAACCATGACAAAGATCCCAAGAATCCCCAACCGAATCCAAGCATGCAAAGTTTGCCAAAATAGGATGATAATGTACAAAGTCGCTATGCATATCAGTGCACCACAGAATTGGGTCAATGGGAAAAGAAACTCCTGCAGACAAGCATTTAAAGTAATGGAAAAGTGCTGGATTTCCCGGTATCTTACTCCCAAACTGAAGTCCAGGCAGGAGTCATTGCTTCCTTGAATTTGGTGCCTTTAAATCATGTGAGCATGCCATTAAGTTACATTCGATGAGTGACGTATTTCGAAGAAGATACAAAACATGTTGAAATTCGAATTATCTTAACTCCGCCAGTTTCTGCTGAAGCTGCTTAATTGATATTAATACTAGTGACCCAAAAAATGAGCCCATTGACGCCACGGGAAGAGCTAAACCCAACTCAAACATTAATGCCAGGATCCGAGAGTGTTTTGCTATTTCCATACATCCTCCTCGTAAATCGAGGACCTTTGCGTAGAGCGGGTGCACACATGGCTTGTACATTGAAATGAATCCGGGTCCCAACCAAACAAACATGTAAACTACCATACAAAATGATAAAACCATCCAAAAAAATAAAGAACATTCTTTCCTCTCATTCAATTGTGATGACCTGCTTTTGCGTTTTGACGCTAAATTCGGCTTAACCCCACAAATAAAAAGATTATTTAGCAAATGGGAACATTCCAGTGTTTGGTGGTTGATCATCGTCCACCAAATCATGGCCGCAAATTTTGTGACCATGAAGTAAGAATGGAGTGCAGTGTTTAAGAGAATTGTGTCGTCACCGCTTTGCTTCTGGGAGTTAATGATTTGGAGAAATTCGTAAAGCGTAAAGATTGCGGAGAAAATGAACAACGCTTGCCAAAGCAATTTCCGTCTTGTAGGTAATGTAACAACTTTCACTTGCATATCCTGGCCCACCAAGAGAAACGGAAGGAGATTAAAATAATGCCAAAACTTTAGTTGAATTTTAAGGATTTGAAGGGGACATGAGAACATTGTTCTTGCGCTTGTTTTTACCATGTTAATTTTGAACTGAAACCAGATCTGCTAAATTATTTTGTCGACTAGATTTGGATGGCACCATGGACGGTTGGGAATAAATTTGATTCGTCAACTGAAGTTTCTCTCCGATCAACGTCGGCAACTCATTCCCATTTTTCTATAAATAGGAGCGACTAGCATACGATCATGATCATATTTGTATTGCTCGTGCTAGCGAACATAGAATAGGAGGAGTTCTCAAATATCAATACCCAAGACGAGAGGCGAAAACAATTTAATAATTAAACATTACTGGCTAGGTAATGGCAACGGGTCAGGTTGTATAGGCACTATATGGTAGATGAATTGTGACAATGCATGGATAATATGTCAAGTGTAGATCAGCATTAAACTTAAACAAACGCAAAAATAAATATTTCGTTAAATGATAAATCTTTTATTCTAGTATTTAAAATGATTGTCATATATATCCACTCATTTACCACCCATCAAATTGCGCATCATCAATTGGCAGTTTACTTATTTCTTTTATAAATGAAGTATGTAAAAACATATTAATTCTACGTAATTAGTTTATATGCAATTTATAATTATATTAGAGATTTAATTCTAAAAATTAACTTAATCATCAAAATATTCTATCCTATTCTATTTTTCATTTTCTCAAACGACACAATAAGGTTTATCAAGCAGTAAAATATTATTTTAGTTTACAATTATTCCTGCATTTAACTCGACTTGAAAAGTCCAGTCACCAAATTGCCTTGTGCTATGATCCTGTCAATATGACCATCCGGATCCGGAGATGATATCTCAACCAGCTCCTTTTGGACCTTCATGGTCACCTGGGACTTGTCGTGGAATGCGCCGGCGATCCAAGGATAGACATGGTCGAATGCAGAGGGAGCTGAGAAAAATTGTCAAAAATTAATTAATTAAATAAATGCCAATTAATTTCACCAACTACAATTCCTAAATATATTTTGTTCGTGATTTCTTTATTTGAAACTTACCATTAATGAAAATTAAATTATCCACGGCCCCACTATAATGAGATTCCGATTTGTGGATGATGTCCCTCAAGATTTCCACACATCCGAGGCAGCCTTGCTTCCCCAAGCTGTAGCCTTCCAAGTTGACGACGATATCAAACTGGGCAGTATCCGTCTTGGGCAGGCCAGTCCGGAAACGACCTTTCCTATCAGCGTCCTCCAACATTTTGGCACTGGCATATCGCATAAATTTCGAATGATATTCTGAACTCTCCGACTGGACCACATTGCTAATGTTCCAACTTCCGTAAGGAATGTAAAGAGCTGGGCCACTCCTCCAAGTAGAGGTAGAGGTCAAAGTTGGGAGGTCATACGGGAAAAGCTGGTCAAATTCAGACCAGTCCTCGGCAGAAATGGAGTTAATCTCTTCTGTCACCCTCCATGACAGATTCTTCTGGAGGGAGTTTCTTGCTTTCTTTAGATTGAAGCTTTTGGCGGTGAGATACCTGAGGAGGTAGGCTTCGTCCTTCATGTCGACTTCGGGGATGTGCTTCTCCACCATAGTACGGAACTAATTTAAAAAAAGGATATAATATTTCAAGCTTAAACTTGCACACTTAACTTGAGAATTTTGTCTTGTAAAAATTAAATAATCAATTAAATTTGCTCGTGAAACGTTACCTTCATGAGAGCGATCTTCTCGGTGCGGGTTAAACCGGAAACTGACAATGGACGGGAGGCAACTCCAGACAGGTAAACTCCAACAAGGAGGAGGAGGCCTCCAAAAACTAATCTCGGAAACATGGTATTATTATGGCGGTTATTGTACTCTGAAATTAGCAGGAGAGGAAGAAGACGTCTGAATCCTGCACGAGTAACAATGGCAATGGTGTGGTCATGACCAAATGCATGAACCTTTTATACACCAAATAAGATCATTGCGTATTGCACCTACCACCACCTGCCTATGCAACCTCTTCGGAAGGGTATTTTGGGTCTTAAGCTATCCACTCAGGATGGATGGATGGTAATTCCCAAGTGAACCATGAGCAAAGTCACGTAGGCCCTAAAAGGGCTTCTCAACGTTGTCGACCACGAGCTGATTACAAAGAGAAGGGATAATGAAGGCTAATGAAATGCCGGTTAAAATCAATGCTTTTTTTTATATATCCATCTAACAACGACACTTTTTATTTAACTATGTACTCAAGAGAGGGGTAGTTAAATAAACTTAATTTATTGCATGACATTTTTTTATCAGGCATGGACAAATTCCCCTTATCCAGAATTCCATTTACTTTTTTTTACTTGGCAATCCTTGAATTTACCACAAAGAAGAACGTCCTCTGCAGGCAAAACTTAATCCAAGCTGGTCCTCTCCCATTGTCCATTTTATGAAAGGGCCCCACTCTCAAAGCCACAGTTTGACATGACCTCAAAAACAATCTTGACCAGGTATGTCCCGCACTCCTGCCGACAATAACCTGTGACCTGCAGTCCGTCAAAATCTTTTCCGACTGTATGATAGTCTGGCTCCCTATCTCCAAAACGAGAAGAATGAATGCAATGGATATTACGAAGATAATAAGAGCTCCCAACAGGATCCAGTCATGCAAAATCTTCCAAAACATGAGGATCATGTACAATATCGATATGCAAATCACTCCCCCGCAGAACTGGACTAGAGGGAATACGGATTGTTGGAGAGCGACATTTAGCACAATTGAAAAGTGTTGGATCGTCCGGTATTTTATTCCCTGGGTGAAGCTCAGGCAGTGAGCTTTATTTCGTCGAATTTCACATCTACAAAGAATGTAATTAAAGATAATTAAATAAGGTGAGATATGAATTAACTAGTCTAAATATTTAATGCAAATTTACCCCAATTCCTCTAATTGTTGCTGAAGCTGCCTAACTGATATCAATATCAGCGACCCGAAAAATGCAGCCATCCAAGCAGGGG
>JAQIXQ010000274.1:0-37832 GCA_034700485.1 Pseudosinella alba | reverse complement strand
CCCTTGATATCCAACATCATCACCCAAATTCCATCATCATCCCACAAATTCCATCATCATCCACAAAACTCCAAGTCCAAATGGAATCTTATTATACTTGGTTCTAGTTAAAATCACTCTTTTCTTTCCTTTCCGTAAAAGTAAAAAATGTTCAGTACCAAAGTAAGGAGTTTAACTGGGCCCCTCTGAGCGTAATTCTCATGGTATGAGCGGTTCAGTTGTACCTCACCTTAATTTTAATATCATCCGCCATAATGCAACATTATCACCCAAAATCCAACATCATTTCACGAAATCTAAATAAATTCACTCACCACCTATCACCTATCTGATGTCCTGTCAAGGCATATACATGCAAACTAAAAAGAGATGGGTCGCAAGCTGCTGGCTGGCTTTGTCGCATTCAAGTTTGGCTGGAATAAGCTAGATATACAAACGTACACACATCGTCTGTTTTAATATGCCCCTGTATATCCTCGGGTAATCTGAACAAGTCCGCTTATAAGCCAGAAATATCCATTTGCCTGATGATTTTATGTCATATCAAAAAGTGTCAGAATTCATATCCCTTCTAATTTTTCCACCCAGACCCAAATGAGTTCGCAACCAAAGCCCAAACCTGAAACCAGAATGAAACCCAACCACATGAATAATATCTGCACAAATTTTCCATCGAATTGTACAGCTTTGGGATCATGGTGTCCCAGCTCACTCACTTGAGTGGGGGAGATCACCCTCAACCTATCTTGCACTCGATGAGAGAACAAGTTACCGTCATGTTCTTTCTTCGCCATACCATAAATCCCTGCCTCCACAATACGACCAAATGCATTTGCCGGTTTGATGTGGTCCGGTGGAAGGAAACCAAAACACATTTCACCCATTTCCAGCATTTCTTTCCCAACCCAACATCCCCGCCCTGGGTATCCCTCCTTGGTGGTCTTCCCCCTCATGTATTCATTAAGTTGATGAAGAATGTCCATGATTCGTGCCCAGTAGGTTACGAAGACATATTTCCCACCGAATGCAATCATCTCCAGAAGTCGTTGATGAATTCCCTCAGCCCTCCCACCTTGTGCCAACCTTTCGATGGATGATTTATCTGATGTGTATGCCAAGACGTGATCGTGGTTTGAAGAGACAACTGATCGAAGGAATGCCAATTGCGGTTTGCTCTCCATCAAGAGTGTAAACCCATTTCCTTCCACTTGCACTAATGAAGAGTATGAAAAGTCCTTTGGAGGGCTTGTCAGGTAACTTGTAACCGATCCCAAGTAGCAATTACTTAGTACGATGCAGATCAAGAGCCACAAGATCCACAACATATTCTTGTCAAGATGCCGCAAACCTGTTCCTGATAGACCTGGTGTAAGAAAGCCGGACATGAGATTCAATATCGAAAAATATCTTTCTCGAAGGCGGAATCTCAGTTGAACATTTTGCAAGATGTAAATGCCCATCATGGATCCACCAAGACAAAGCCAAATGCGCCAGTCGAAACTACCCGTGAGGCCAGAGGCTGAGAAAAGTCCATCCGAGGTTTTCCGCCTGCGGTCGCAATAAGCGAAATTGTATGGGTGGGTAGGTACCTGGACAAATTCCGGGAGATTGTTGCCCATTTTTATGGAGTTGTTGCTGCCATTTCCACGATAAAGGTTCCACAATGAAAATGCCGTCCTATTTTCCCTCATGTAGGTTGACATTCGCAAGAGGGGAAGAATTGTGGCCACATGTCTGCCGTGGGGTAAGTCAGCAGGGAATTCTTGCACAAATCGGATGGGGGGAACGGTTAATGACTTGTTAACTGCTGAGGCAATGATATTTGAGAGGAACGTAAGCATTGTAAAAATATGCGGACGTGGCCTACTCTCGTTCCTAAAAATATCCCGTATTTTCGAATACTGGGCCATGCTCCTGTCAACATCTTCTTGGGGAAGATTCAATAAGTAGTCTAAATAAATTACTCTGGCTTCCTTCCCCATTGTGGTGAACTAAAAAGTTATATTAAATTAAGTTGGAGTTGGTTCAGAGTAAACAAATGTAGGATGTGGCGTCCACGTAAGGGCACTACTTACTACAATGTAGGATGTGGCGTCCACGTAAGGGCACTACTTACTACACTAACGGCCCGTCCCTTTCCATAAATAAAACCAGAGATGTGCTAATTAATTAGATGACTAATTAATTTTCTAATTAATTAGCAAATATTTCTAATTAAAAATTCTAATTCTAATTGAAATATTTTTTGCTAATTGAAATCTAATTCTAATTAATTGGTTTGATTTGCAATAACTAATTACTAATCAAATTTTAATTAGATTGGTGGAGACCTAATTAAATAATTAATTCTTCGATTAGAATATTTCGAAAAATTGTCATCTAATTTTTAGCTCTGACATCAGTTTCTGTTACAAGAAATGGACCCAACTTGATTTAGAGGGTCACTAATACGCTTGTTGTTAGAATCAACCCTGATCGCAATATTCACAATGCAAAAATCCACGACTGGTGACCACTGACCATTATAAATGTATGGAAATCCCCCGTTTTGCTGAGATAATCTTACGCTTATTTCGTCAATCCTGAGCAAATTCAATATAATATTTTGTTAATTAATCTCATTTCACAATGGCCGAATTTAACTTTCATTTAAAATGTAGCAAATCGTATAATTTTGAAAGATTGCTTGACTCACTAAATTCGGTATAATATATTTCAATGTTTCAGAATACAACCATTGTTAACTCATCAGTAATCAGTTAACTTTTTGAGAAGTATTTGCAACTTTTTTTTAGTATCATTTCGATTTCAATTAGTTGGCTAATTAATTAGTAATTAGTAATTCTAATTAATTAATTACATCTATCTAATTGCTAATTGCTAATTAATTAGATAAAAATTGGCCATCTAATTACTAATTAAGAATTAATTAGATAAAATTTGGTCATCTAATTACTAATTAAAATTTAATTAGCAATGGTGCTAATTGTCCATCCCTGAATAAAACACAACCGTGATATCGGAAGTCTTGCTGAATACGATTATTTATTACATTACTTGTGATGAGTTAATTTGAGTTTGTTATATGATTCGAAATAGGAGTAGTTTGGGAATGAGGAATATTTTAACAAGAGTACTTTTAAATCTACGTAACTAACAACTTGAATTATGCTGACCTGACAGGTATGTGACCAGCAGATAATACATCAACGGTAATGTACATTACGCAGTAATAATTTTATCTAGCCCCATTTACCTAAAATTTGGGAGATTTAATAAATTTTAAAAGTGGACAAATATGTTATTGACATTCCATTTCAGATAACGTTACGAAATGACCAAATGACAGCAAATCGATTCGGATGATACGGCTATGACAGTTGACAACAGTTGTCAGACAACTAAACTAATAGTATGATTGCCTCAACCCATCCCCACAGATCTGTGATCGGAATAAGAGTCGACAATCAATTCAGCAAATTACGCTGAATAGATAATTAGACTCGAATCCAAATGCATGCAAATAAATTCAATTCATCATTAGGCTAATTTATCCTGACGAGATACGGCAAATGCTCGTATCCAAATACAATACCCGATATTAGGATGCACGTGATCCAAATCCACAGCACGTTTGCAAATTTCACATTCAAAGTTACGGCTTCCGAGTGCTCCCCCTCCTTTTCCCTTACCTTCACCCTTGATACCACCATGGACCGATCTTGAACCATTTGACAAAATGTTAAGCCGTCAGCTTCATTTTTTCACATTTGATAAATCCCGGTGGCCACAATCCGACTGAAGATCCTGTACAATTTATCGTGGTCGGGTGGGGTAAATGTGTAATATATTCCTGTGATGTCAATCGGCTCCTTTCCAAGCCAGCATCCTAGTTTGGGCTTCAAACTCATTTCCACTTCTCTCCCCTTCATATACTTTTTTAGTCGGATGAAAACGTCCAATGTTAAAGTCCATGGATTCACGTACACGAATTTCCCCCCGAGGCCAAGCTTTTCCAGGAATCTTTGAGGATCCTCCTCAGTGACGCTATTCCTTATAATCAATTCCTTCAAGGATTTCATGTTGCCGGTGAAACCCAATAAGACATCCTCGATGGATGACATGACATGGGACAATGCATGGAGAATCGTCTCGTGATTTATCAGCAAGGTAAAGTTGGCCATTTGAATTTCGTTAAGATTGGAATATGTTTTGTCTTCTGGTGGACGCACGAGGTAACTTGAAATGGATCCGGAGTAGAAATTGACAAGGACGATGGACACCAGAGACCAAAATATGAACAGAATGCTCTTCCCATGCCGTCCCAAGCCCGTTCCAGAAACTCCCGGAGTGAGAAGGACCGACGGTATTATGAGAAACGGGAAGTAACTTTTCCCAAATTTTAGTCTCAATTGAAATTTTAGTAAGATGCCAATTGTCACCAACGATCCTACAATAGCCAGTGCGGTATAGCTGCTGGTGCCGCCATTCAGACCCGGAAAGGTCCAGATGCCCTCTTCCGTTTGTCGCTTCGGGCCGCAATAGACAAAATTGAATGGAACTGCCATTAGGAGAGCGTATCTCGGAAGTGGCCTCATCCCATCATCATTACTGCT
Source organism: Pseudosinella alba (assembly GCA_034700485.1). Taxonomy (NCBI): domain Eukaryota; kingdom Metazoa; phylum Arthropoda; class Collembola; order Entomobryomorpha; family Entomobryidae; genus Pseudosinella; species Pseudosinella alba. The sequence goes on along the minus strand of JAQIXQ010000274.1, from coordinate 33,216 downwards.
ATTCCTCCTTTTGTAGAAGTTCCACAAGGACCGGGCAGTCCACGGGCCATCCATCAGGTTGAATGCCATGTGCGGGATTTGGCTCGCCCCCTCACGCTCACCAAAGTCAGGGGGGAGCTCTTTAAGGAAGTTTGTAGTCGGAGTGACAAGCGACTTGATGACTGCAGATGCTACCAAATTCGCTATGATGATTGTTGCAGCGAAGAGGCTTGGACGGGGTCCATTCCCGGATACGTAGTACAAATCCCGCCTTCTTGGGAAATATTTTAGAGTTATGTCAACCAGCTCTTGGGAGACGTCCAAAGAGTCTAATATAATTTTGATCGATTCCTCCATCGTTATTTGCTCAAAGGGTTGAATTAAAGTGAGGATGGTTGGAATTGGTATGCAAAGGCAAAGTCCTGTTGTGTGCATTAACAATGTTTACGAAATCAACATGGGTAATCTTAAGGAAGATCTGTGGAATATTGATTCACTTAAGATATGTTAATATACTATCGCACATGTTTTGACGGTTGATTGCAATTATCTTAAAAGCATATTCAATTAGTGGATAGCAGATTGGAATTATCTTTAATAATATTATTGATTTACATTAGTTTGGAATGACATTCAATCAGAAAATGATTCTTTATCTTTTCCTCACTGACAACATGACAACTATTTGAAGTGAGTGTTTCTAAAATAGCAACCAAGTTTCCGTGCATTAAGGTAAACATTAAAAATCAGGATTCCATATCAAAAAGAAAAAGTTTTAAAGTTCTAATCATTTTGCTAGTACTTAATTTTAAGCATTTGCGAATGAGAGGGCATGTTTCCTCATTTGGCTATTATAGGTCATGTCATGAAATTCGTAGCCTTATCATAATATTATAATTTTTACATGATTATGCCAGCTCCAAATCAATTCACAACCAAAACCAACACCCGAAACGAGAATGCATCCCAACCATATCAAGAATACCTTTCCAAATTTCCCATCCAACTTGATGGCCTGTGCCTGAACCTCACCATCCCTCACCTTTGTCGGCGAGATCACCCTCGACCTTTCTTGTACCCTTCGGGAGAACATGTTGGCATCATGTTCCCCCTTCGCCCTTAGGAAAATCCCTGCCTCCATAATCCGCCCAAATACCCCTGCCGGAATCTTATTATCCGGGGGAAGGAAGCCATAAGAGAGTCCACCCAGCTCAAGCAAGTCCTTCCCGATCCAGCATCCCCGATCCCCGCCATCCCCTCTATTCTCCTTCATGTAGTCCTTCAGCTCATGCAGGATTTTCATGGTGGCAGGCCAGTAGCCCATGAAAACATATTTTCCACGGAATGCCATCCTCTCCAAATAACGTTTCGGATCTTCCTCGGCGACTCCCCTCTCGGCCAACCTCCTGAAGGATTTAAGATCCGCTGGGTAGGCCAGCCCGTCATTGTCATCCTGGTAAGGTGAAAGTGTTCTTATATGCGCCACACGCAAATTGTTCTCCCTTATCAAGGTGAATCCATTCAGCTCCACTTGGTCCAGCGAAGAGTAGGTCTCATCCTCCGGCGGACTTATCAAGTAACTTGTGACCGAGCCCGAATAGCAATTCACCAGGATGATGCAGACCAAGCCCCACAGGATCCACAGAAGATTTGCATTCAACTGTTTTAGGCCAACGCCAGAGGTGCCGGATGCAATGAGGCTGGAGATGATATTGAATACGGAAAAATCCCTTTCCCGACGACGGACCCTCTGTTGAACATTTAGCAGAATGAACAAGCCTATCATGGATCCTCCAAGGCAAAGCCAAATATCCCAGCCGAAATCCCCCGTGAAGCCGGAGACTGACCAAAATCCATCCGATTTCTTCCTCCTCCGGTCGCAATAGGCAAAGTTGTACGGTTGGGAATAGATCTGGACAATTGCCGGGAAGTTGCTGCTGTTGCCAATTTTTATAGAGCTTTTGCTGGCATTCCCCCGATAATAGTTCCATAAGGAATGGGCTGTCCTCTTTTCCCGCAAGTTGGCCATTTGCAAAAAGGGAAGGATGGTGGGTCCCTGTCTGTGAGGTAAGTCGAGGGGGAAGTCCTTCCTGAAACGGAGGGAGGGGACGGTTAATGACTTGTTCACCGCGGAGGCGATGATGCTGGCGATGATTGCAAGCATTGTAAATCTGTGGGGATTGGGTGCCCTGTTGTTCTCGAAGTAGGCGGTCATTCCTGGGTAACGCGCAAGGCTTCGGTCAAGTGAATCCTGGGAAATATCCAGGTAGTCCAAATATATTTCCCTGGAGGCTTCCATTTTGGTGAAGGTGAGAGGAAGTGAGGTAAAGTGATGGCAAAAGTGTTAGAATGCAATATGATAATATGGTCCGTTTGTGAGGGATGATCATAAATGTTTTTATGGCCTTCATACTTACTTTAGCTCTAATGCAATTCTGTTATTACAATAAACATGCAAGTTGGGTCAGCATTAGGACCAACATCGACTATGTAATTAGTAGGAAATAATGCGTATCTAAATATTCCTACTTTATTCCATGGTTTAAAAAAATGAAGGTCTTGGCTACCAGGCGTCCATTTCGAGTGAAGCCCATGAGCCCATCGACCCGTTACATCCTTTAATATAGGCTATAGATGATTAGATGAAATCAAATTGTGCCAAGGAAATGAAATTAACTTGTTTATTTGAATGAGCCTTATCTAATTGTGTTATATTGGTGCAAGTAACTCATGTTGAGGGACACATTTGGACAATAGACCAGAATAATAACAATGTATTTGGTACGTACCAAAACTCAATCAACTGTAAAATTCACTGTTTTGGTATGATTACGCCACGCATAATTTATTCAATTTAAAAAAAATTACACGAGTTAATCAGTCCTGCAAGCTGTAATATCTTAACATACCGAAAATGTAACTCAAGTTTTCATTTTACTACTCAAGGGCAGCTCATTTAACTTTAGTGAATAAAGTGGCTAAGCGAAATAAATTTAATTATCAGATAATATGTGTTTAAGATGTACATTAGGTAAATCAATTTGCCAGTAAATGTAATTTAAATATTGGATATTGATATAGAAATTAATTAAATAATTAATATATCAAATTCGAAAAACTATATAGCTAAACTATAACATAAACGTGATAGGAAATACAGTGGATTACTTGTCAGTTCAATATGATTCCGATTTCGTCACTTTTTGGGATTTTCTCCAGAGGAGCAAACCCATTTCCGACAAATGGACATGATAAAGGCAGGAAATTCTACAAGTTCAGTAAAAAACCATCACGTCTTACACATTTTTGCTCCCTTGTAATAATTTTAAATAGTTATGTTGCTAGGCTCAATCCATCCGACATACATCCAATATCCCCAAATAATGAAAAATTTGAGTTTATAATATTTAATTGCGAAACATTTTTCCAAGCTGGTATTCCTATAATACTAGTAGAATTTTTACCATGCCATACCTTTAAAAATTTGAAGAGGGAAGTTTAGTAGTCAATATATGATAGTTTTATTTATTATATTCTATATTGCTTATCCTGTAAATTTTGATGTCGCGTACATGTCCTAATAAAAAAATTCATTTTCTTCCAAGGAGTCACCTGAACGTTTTCGCAATCTTTTTGATATAGAACATGCGCCGTCATTTTAGCATTGGAAGTTATGAATTTCGAAGCCTTTTTATTCCAGATAAAATAAGATACGTCCTATTTCATAATAAGTCAATTAGGCAGTCGTCTGCTCCATACAACGGTGTTTCTGGGGAGCAGCTTGTTCAACCAACCTGCCCAGTATCATTTAAGCATTGTACTAGAGAAGAATTCTACCCAAATTGCGTGAAAATTTGTCCGGAAATATGAGGTTTGATTTTTTTAAATTTAATTCGAATAATTTGATTTATTTAAATTATAATCACTCAAAATGCTGACCAAATTACAAAAAGCGGGGTTTTCCATCCTGGAGCATGGATTTAGCTTCATGTGCCCCCTCCCCGGTGGGTGGAATCTGGCTACAGGCCATATTTACTTAAAGTTGACATTTTGGCGAGTTCTCTTCTTCGGACTCAGCAATGCTCTTACTGGTCTCCTTTCCCTCTCAACGATCTACATATTGGGGACTCACAGCTCCCGTCAACTGAATTCAACAATTGTCGGGATGTACACCAGCCTGATTGCTGCAACCGGGATGTCCTTCCTCTACGCCTGCTTCATCTCCAGTATCGTAGATAAAGTATTGTTAGCAAATCCAACAATGGATTTGATGGATAAGACAATTAAAAGTAAGTTGGTTTAGATATTAATAAATGGATTTAAGATAAGGCACAATGCGTGAAATGTGTTATTATATAATACAGGGCATCCAACTCGTGTCGCCAGGGGCAAGGAGCACAATCTCCTGGAAAAATTGGTCATACCGGGAGTGCTCACTGCTGTAGTTACCCCCTGGGTTATTCCACTGACCTTGATCCCGCTGGACAATGACCCTGGCTACTTCCTTCTGAATGATTTCAGGAGGATGACAGGATCCAGCGTGTATGATCAAAGCCCGGCTCAGATCTATGTAGGGCTACTGCTGAGAGCCTTCCTATTAATGGGGAGTTTTGAGACGGCAAGAATCCTCGGCATGTTATCGGCATCTGCAATCGTCTTTGCCTACAAATTTCGGAAGGCGATGGAAATTGCGAGCTCCTCCAGGGCCACCATTCCGGAGCTGATGTCGGGCTACAGGATGGCTTTGATCATGAATCAGTTCTGGGGCCCTTACGTGTATCCAACCTTCTCATGCATCCTGTCCTGCCTCTTTTGGCTTTTGGTGGGTCTCTGGTGGATCGTGATCAAGAAATATGAGGAAGTGCCACTCCTTCTCTACTCGGTTGTGGGCTCCTTTGCGGTTTCCGTCACGACGGGGCTCTTTCTCGCTTTGGCGTTGGGGGCCAGGTTGGGGGAAGCCATGGACAGGATTGTGGACCGATGCCGGATAACGACCGGATTCCAATGGGCACGGGGAGTGGTGGGCATGAGGAAGGCCAAGAAAATAAAAATGTTGGAGGCAAGGGCATTGCCGAAGTTTGCTATTGTGTATTATCCCTCCACCCCGATGGACAGAAGGTTCGTTGTCAATGTGTTTGCCAACATGGTAGAGCACCTGTTGGATGCTTTGCTCCTTACCTAGGCTTACCGTAAAATTTCCAATTTGCATTAATTTGGAATATGGTTCGCAATTATAGTTATTAACTTATGACTTGCACTTACTCAATCACTTTAAAATAATCTTTTATGTAATTATTTCTAAATTCAGAAATGGAAATGCACATAGCAGTACATATACTGTTTTGGTCACTGTAAATATTTGCAAATCTTATCTAGTTACCTATGTGTTTTAAGCTATCGTTGTAAACGAACAAATGTGCTTTGATATACATAAATATAAATATTATATTTAACTTTATTCCATCATTCATGTTTTCCATCTTTGCAGCTTTGGTACATTTTCTTAATTCTTGTCATAAAACTTTCGCATTTTGACTTATCATATGCGTCTTACTGTAAGACTCTTACATGGGTATGCCAGCCCCAAATCAATTCACAACCGAACTCCACCCCGGAAACGGGAAGGCAAGCCACCCATATCAAAAACACCTTCACAAATTTCCCATCCAACTTAGTCGCTTGCAGGTGCTCCTCCCAATCCCTAACTTTTGTGGGGGAGGTCACCCTCAAGCGATCTTGTACCCTTCGGGAGAACATGTTCTCATCATGCTCCTCCTTCGACCTCAGAAAAATCCCGGCTTCCATAAGCCGACCAAATATACCAGCCGGAATCTTCTTGTCAGGGGGAAGGTATCCAAACGACAGTCCACCCATTTCAAGCAATTCTCTTCCGTTCCAGCAGCCTCGATCCAAAAATATGTTCATGTTTACAGGCCAGTAGGACATGACATAAACATTAAATGAGTAATGAGTTCATGACGTTCTTTGATCGAATCAAATCAACTAGAAAATACTTTTCCTTCCTCTTGTGAAATGATTGTTGCATAAATGGCTGGGTCATGCACAATTTATTTATAAAATTTGCCGCTCCACTTCAAATCACAAGTGAGGTACTAACGAGCATGGTTATTAGTCGGGTAAGGCCGAAATGACATGAAATTCGACTTTTTATATGTTTTCGAGTGCGCTGATCACGAATCCGTGAACCGTTTCCCCGAATACGCGCCCTGGAGCTCGCAAATGGAGGTCAATTGGGGGAAAAATGGGAATTTCTGGAATATTAAAGCCATCATATCTTGTAGCTTTCACATACACGCGATTTGGAATTTTCACTATTAAATAGAGAATTTTTTGCTCTATAAGGTGACGCCACTCCCATTCGTGATATTATCCGACGTGCACTGTAAATTATTGTTGGAAATGTATGGTTTTTCATGCTACTAAACTATACAGACACATCAGCTAAATGAAAACTAGTGGGATAAACAAAGGTGAAATTGAAAAATAAATGATAATATCAACCCAATCTACAGATAGATTGGCATAATCATAGTTTCTAATAAACTAGCGTATATGATTTCTGTCAAATACTTATTTCTACAAAATAATTCAATATCAATACTTTGTAATACAAAACGATCAATTTACCTTTATTGAAGTATTTAAAATCTTGAATGAAATTTATATAATAGAAAAACTAATAAATAATAATAAAACTAATACTAGCTAATACATAAAAGTGATTACAAAAGTCAAACTAATGCATTATAATATCAATAATAATATACCTAAGCATATAGATAAAAAATAAAATCCTGGGTTTGTTGTATACAATAATAGAAATTAATTAAGGTATATATAATACTGAAAATTCAAACTTTTTCGTTAGCCTCTAAAATACGGACCTTTGTCACATTCGTACGGGTGATAATCCTCATAAGTATGAGAAAAGCACAGAATCTTGTCGCACCAACTACATTTATAAAACGCGTTTTCATTACAATCTACATTGACACATTTTGTTTTTTTGAAGTTAAAACACACATCCCTTACATTTATAAAATACCTACGTTCTAAATTAACTAATCCCGATTTTATCCAACTATATCTGATCATCTCCTTAAACACAGGAGCTTGGAAAGTAAAATGAGTCAAAGAATGAATTTTTACAATGTCATTACGAGAGGTAATTCTCCTATCAATTATATTAGCAAATGAATAAAAGTGCTTAACGAAGTATTTAACTTGACGATTAAAATAAACGTCTTGAGGCTGAACAAATGCAGTGCAGTTCGGGGGAATAATTTTCAAATGCACTTCATTTTGATTATCATTGCCTGACAAAGTGTAAATACTTGGATTGGTTTGACCGGTCCAAGAGTCAAGAATGTACAATACTTTACCGTTAATGTTTGGAACAGCAGTTTTGTCAAAAAAATATTTAACCTGACTACTTGTTAATTTGCCTGACTTTGTACAAGTAACGGTGACATTAGGAGCTAAAAATAAATTATTTTGTATGTTCTCGCTTAATCTACCATCTTGCTCTTTAAGACAAAGGAACACATTACCCACTATAGCCCCAGCAGCACTGATAATATATTCGACGGTATAGGAATGAGTGGCAGCATTTTTGGGTGAGAACCCCGAAGCAAATGTGAAACGTTCGCCTTTCCACGATAGAGTTCTTTGATTGATATATTCATAGGCAAATCCAATCTGGTCGGTGTTCCAAATATTTTCTTCAGTGTAACCTCCTTGAATGTTCTGGATCTCGGATCGAAATCTTTCGGCGCTTTCAACAATCTCTTCCATCTTCAGAATTTCCTTCTTGCTGACCACTTTGGTAACCTTCCTGGAAGTAATTCTATGCTTCTTTTTGAAAGTGTAAATCCAGAACTTGCTTGCTTGAAATGTGAGCCGGAAGTTTGGGAATTCAGATGCACGTTGTAAAGCCCATCTTCGAATGTCAATGTCATGGACAGTCTTGAATTCGTCCCTGCATTCTTTGAATTTTGTGAAAGTAAATTTGTCGATTTCACTTAAAATTTCTTGTTCTGTTCCTCCACTCTGAATCTGACTTTTCCAAGCTTTATAGCACTTTGGATGAGTATATCCTGGATACTTGGACTTGATGGTCTCAAACTTCCAACTCTTCCCGTTTGCCTTCAATGTGTCAATCAAATCGATAATTTTTGCTTTCTGTTTAATGCTGTACCCAGAATGGACGTGCTGATTTTCCACTTCGGTCATCTCAAAGTCGTCGTCGTCATCTTTGAATGTGTAGACGGAGTCATTATCCATGCCACGGGATGAGCCCGGAATTTGGCCTGAGATAAAATTGAGCAACCCAGCATATTTCATTAAAACATTCACCAAAATTAAAAAGTATGCGATGAAAGTATTACGCCTATATTTAAGTCTACTTTTGGATAGTTAATTAATTTTAAGTATTATTTCTTACCGATAGAATTTTCATGCTCCTCAATTATTTCGTAGTTAGTCGTAATTTTCCCCAATTTGGTAAGCAGTAATTCAGCTATCTGACGTTCATTGTAATTAATTTCTTCATCGCACTCAAATTGTGGAAACTCGATTTTTAATATTTCCAGCAAGGCTCTCCCTACCGAAACTAAATTTACGTCTGAAGGATTCATTGTAAATTAGGCTTCTATACTACCCGCTCACTTTTGATAAACTTATTTAGTTAACTTTTGAAATGATATGTAATTTTATTTTAATGGATAAATTAGTAAACATGCCGGAAGGAAATTATGAGTAAGCAACAACTTTTGTAAACTGCGAATTACCTGTTCAAGTTAAGCGGATCTTCATGTGTTGGGTTTTTGAATTTTGAAAATAGCATTTGAAATCACGCGCGCACTTTCCAACCGGATGCCACTCCATGAATTTGAAAGTTTGCATGTAATTTGGAGTATGAATATGCGCCTAAATTAAACTTGGCTCCTGGCATCGTTTTTAATTGGGTAGTTTATGTCAGCATGTTTTCTAATTTATTTTCATTTAAATTACACATAAAAATAAAATAGCGTTATACAAACTACCAGTACGGAAATATGAATGCATTCAATTTCTCTCCAATTAATCAGGTCCAATTTTATTATCGGAAATGATAATTTCAAAATGAAATTGGTGTGCCATGCCAAACATTATGGGCATCATTTTGTAGAGCAAAAAAATCTCTATCCAACCCTGAAAATCCCATATCATGTACATATAAAAGCAACGAGACATGAGGGATTGAAAATTCCATAAATTCTCATTTTACCCCTATTGACCTCCATTTGCGGGCTCCAGGGCGCGTATTCGGGGAAACGGTTCACGGATTCGTGATCAGCGTACTCGAAAACATATAAAAAGTCGAATTTCATGTCATTTCGGCCTTACCCGACTAATAACCATGCTCGTAAGTAAATTCTGATCACCTCCAACTACTGACCACAACATCAAATTCACCACCCGATAACTTTACTAACTTTACTAATAAAACCATTATACTGCCGTTGAATGGTCTAGACCACATTTACAATTATATTTATTGTCTTTGAATCGACCAAATTCCCTACAGCCATTCCTCCATTCTTCCCTCAAATGTTCCCCAACTTTGCTTAAAATTTTCACACATAATCGCCAAATCCATTTACAAGCACATTTAACACCGGAACTAAAATACTCCCGGAAATCTTCACTCCAAATCAGTTCACAGCAGAAAACAATCCCCGACATTACAATACACCCCGCCCATATCAAAAGCACCTTCCCAAATTTCCTATCCAGTTTAATCGCCTCCAGCTCCTTTTCCCCAGCTTTGGCCTTGGTGGGTGATATGACCTTGGAGCGATCCTGAACCCTGCGGGAATACATGTTCCCATCACACTCCTCCTTCCATCTAAGAAAAATCCCGGCTTCCAAAATCTTCTGAAATATCTCAAACGGTTTGTGATGTCCCGGCGGAAGGAAGCCAAATCGCAATCCACCCAAATCCAGAAGTTCCTTCCCAACCCAACATCCTCGATTAGCCATGTCCGGACGTTCCTGGTTTATCTTGACTTGCTGCTCATTCATATACACCATTAATTTGTTTAAATATTCCAGGCTCCGCGTCCAGTAATGGACAAAGACAAATTTTCCAGTGAAACACATCATCTCAAAAAACCGCTCAGGGCTGACCTCTGCCCTCCCATGAAGTATCAATCTTCGATACGTTGACACATCCGGAGGATATCCCAACCCATCATCTTTGTACGGGGTGAACGTCGCATTTAGATATGGTAAGGTATACTTGCTATCCGTCAGAAAAGTATATCCATTCATCTCAGCTTGAACTAAATTGGAATATGTCTCGTCCCCCATCGGACTAATCAGGTAGCTGGTGACTGACCCCAAATAGGAATTGACTAGGACGATGCAAATCAGGAGGAACCACAAGATCAGCAAAATACTTTTCTTGTGATGTCTTAATCCCACTCCAGAGAAACCCGGCGTGAGCAGACCCGACAGGAGGAATAATATCGAGAACTTTATTTCCCGGGACCGGTTCCTCAACCGGAGATTCTGCATGACGTAGATGCCCATGATGGAGCACCCAAGAAGGAACCAAATTGAGTCGTCCAAGTTCTGTGTCAATCCGGAGAAGGACCATAGGCCATCGGTCTGCTTCCGTCTCTGGTCACAATAAACAAAATTAATTGGATCTGAGAAGACCTGGGGGAAATATGGAAGCTGATCTCTGGTGTTACTTAATTTACTCCCATTTGAATAAAACGTCCACAACGAGTATGCTGTCCGTTGGCCACTTTGGTAACTCATTCTTAAAAACGGGAGGATGGTCGCCACCTTCCTCTGCCTCAAGTCTGGAGGAAAGCTATTAGCAAATCTGTTCGTGGGGATGGCTAGCGATGTGTTCAGTGCAGAAGAAATTAATTTTGACACGATTACTATGAGGGAGTATGTATAGGGACGAGGTCGGGTTCCGTCCCGGTAAAAGTCTCGAATTCTTGGGTAGTACTTTAAAGTTTCATCCGCCACTTCTTGGGAAATGTCGAAAAAGTCCAGATATATTTGCTTTGGTTCTTCCATTGAATGTATTAATGGGAAAATGAAAACAAACAGAATACTACAGACAAGGAAACAATTGTGTTCAGCCGAGTAAATGTGTTCAATGTGTCGTATAAAGATTGACTACCAAATTTTAAAGCGACTCCTTTCAACCTAATTTAAAAAAAAAAATTATTAAAGGTGACCATGTTAATTAAAACACACTTGGGCAAATTGGAGGTCAACAATGCTTTCTTAATGATGCCATTTGGTCAGACATGTTCAAGGTAACTAATCTGCTTGGCGTTCTCGTATATTAAGTTGTTAGGATAACCTTGTCCTTGAATTCCTCTATTCTAACCTATTCAAAATTTCACATCGACATTTCACTCTGTGTTGTAGATTAAATTAAATGTACGAAGATTGCTGGGCAACGTAACGGTAAGATAAAATTGGATTCTGGTTAATGGAATTAGATTTTGAGCATATCAACTTCAAAATCTATATGCTTTGAAAGAATCGTAACCTGTTCAAATATTTTTAGTCGTGTGTGTCGTGCTCTGAAAAAAAACTACTGAAATGATTTAGAGATCTATTCCAGCGTGTCCAGCCCACTTTAACTTAAGTCTGGGTATCTAATAAAATGTCAACGTCAAAGAGAACAATTCGAGTCGATAAGTAAAGTAGGCAAGTAAAGTGGACAGTTTTGCTTACATGCTACTCGTTTACGTGAAGTTATTTAACGACCGGTTCATCAAAAACAAAACGGAAATATGATGAATAATAGAAATTTAATTTTGCTGAATTATATTCAACGGCAAACTTCATGGTAATTTTCCATAAAGATACTCCAGATATTGATTTTTTTTAAACAAAACGACGGAATATTATTCCTAACTCCGATTCAAAGCTCATACCTAAACATTTCAGCTATGCATGTTGCATTGTTAATCAACATGAAGAATTGGATATATTAAAAGAAGTGAGACATTTAAAATACTTGTTATTTAAGTGGTTGGATGATAAATTTGTAATTTTGTAAGGCATTCTGTAATTTTTATTAAATCTGAAAGGGAGAAAAGTGTATCATATTTAGCAAAACAATTTGTATTATATGACCGTTATTTTTCTTTGAAAACATGAAATGATGATAATTCGCCACCCTGAGGAATATATTTTCTTGTTGGATTCTGCCGAGACAAAGTTGCACTGTGTTAGTGTTTTAATGTCACACGTCACATTAGTGTGTTTGTCAACCTTGTAGAAGACTACATATAAGGACAAGAGCCGCAAAGATGACGCATGTTTCCCACTTTATGTTAGTTAACGATGATGAATACTGCTGATGGCGAGCCCCAGTGCTCCCAGCACTTGTGGTTATGGTTATTGAAAAAGTGTTTTTGCATCCTGGAGGAATATTCGCCATCTTTTTTGGCTCTGGCAAATGTTAAGATATTGAATAATTATTAGATGTGTTGAGGCTGAAGCTTAAAACCGTTCTAGCAACTCCAGCTGGAGGTGGTTTTGTGAAACTGAGGCAGGTAGCCAGCCAAGTTTCAATTCTATGTTTTTCTCGGTTTAGTTAGGCCACATGTTTGAGCCTCCATTTCATTTTGTGTACATTTTAAATGGGCTTTGCTGTACAAGTAGGCTGTTCACCTTTCTCAAGCAGCAAAGTAAGTTACAATCCAAATAGAGCCAGGCCAGAGTGGAAGCAAATCCACAGGCAAGCAACGAGATCTAATTTTGTTAACTCCTTCTAAGTTAAGTTAAGCCAAGTTAGAGCAGTTAAAATTAAATAGAAGTCAGTTCCTTTTCCATATTGTGTTTTCCCTTTTCCAATAAAAATCACTGTTAACAATTTAATCGTCAATTTTATTATTCTTTAAATAAACGGTTTTGGATGCGAGAGAGAATAATATTTTTTGTGTTGAATTGACTGGGATTATTTGATCATTTGAGTGACCAGTGGGGGGCGGATTTATCATCAATTAGTTTGTCGGTGGTACATCAAGGGCCTTCATTGGGGATCACAGTGATAAGCGAGGAAAGGGGATCCATCAGGTTTAAGGGAGGGAGCGACTTGTGATAACTGTTGTGTTGGTTTGGAAGAAGGAGCGGATCCGGAGCTGGCCACCACTGATTCCAAGTTAGTTAATCGGGGGTTCCTGTAGTGATTGGGGTTATCGATAGGGAGGGGGACACTTGAGGGACCTACTCCGCTACCCAGTCACATTTGTTTCGGAAGGGAATTACCCGGAGGAAGTGGTTGGAAGGTTTGTTGGCACTGGGCGCAGTGGTATTGTTTGGTTTGGTTTGGAGCTGGAGGGGCCGAGGTCATTTGAGGGGGAATAAGATTGTGGGAAGTTGTGGAGGAGTTAAGGGAGGATCGGATGCTGATTGCTAATTGAGATTTTCTGGACTGAGGGGGAATAGTTTTGGGCCATCCCCGCCGGAAGTTCTGGGGCTATTCTGTGATACGAACTTATGACCAGCCTCCCCTGGGTTTTGGAGGTTGGGAAAAAAGGGTGACAATTCGAGGTCAGGATCTGGAGGGTATCTGGGGAGCGGCCGTCACAAGATGCATATTCATTGAATTGCAATTAACTAAAAACGTTTTAACTGACCTTCGTAGAACTCGTGAAATATGTTTTGGATTGCTATGCCATTACTGACATTCCAATTTTGAGGATCTGGGTGGTAATAAAGACGGATGTCGGTTGCTGAAATCGATTCTCCCAACTGGGGTATTGGAAGAGGTCGAAATCCATTTGAGAGTCTGTACCTATTCATTCGTTCGAATATGGTGGTAATCTCTGGGACTCTCGGTTTGTGATCGATTTCTTGTCCCAAGTCCACGTGTTCTCACTGTCTGGGAAAAATATGCTATGGATGAACAAGTCCGCTGGATAGAGACAGTCCCTCTAGACGTGCTTCACAGGTGGAAATACACAGGGGTCGGACTCCAGAACATAGATCAAGCAACCTACAGGAGTCTGACTGCTATTCATATTACTGCAGTCCTTCATGAGCTCCATATCAGAAGGGGAAAGAGCTCCTTCGCATTTCGCTGATGTTTTGTCAGTGCAGACGAAACATTTTTGCATGGAATTTGCTCTCACTTGGTGAAAGGTGAGCAGTTGAAGAGATATGAGTAGGATTGATGTGGTAACTCGACAGGCACATCGTTCCTGATTAATCATTGTCAGGCAGTGGGTCTCCTAGAGTCAAATCTAGTTTAATTTTAAATTAAACCTTCCTATAGGAAGTTTTTAGCACATATGCTTACACAAAAGTGCAGATCCTAATATAGTTTATTCTGTCTAATGTGAAAGATAGTGAAAAGTTTCACAGTAAATATATGAACGGTCGTGAAAGGAATAAACGAATGCGAACATGAAAACTGTGAATTTATCGGGTTTAGAAACAAAAATTCTGTGGTTTTCCATATTGTGTCAATGCGAGTCAAGACGGATGCTCGCGGTCGAGAAGACGAGCAAAGTTTGGTTTAAATAAAGGAACGAGGAAAACTAATATAATTTATTTGTTTTAGTTCAAGATTATGAAATTCCTTGACATATGTTTTATGCTTCAAAAGTGCAAGTGAGCAATGTTCTTTTTATGTTGGAATTACTGATTTTTAATTATATATATAATATTATAGCCTACACTTATGCAGGAGACCCACAAGATGTGTATATAAATATTAAGATTTGCAGATAAAAAAAACAGAGTTGAACATACCAATTAGTTATCATACATATTCAACATTGCAATTGTTTAGTTCAGATTATTGCATTACGATTCTCCCATCAAGAGTGAGCCATCATAATAATGCATCTCCCGGAATTTGTATTAGCTTCCATCATAACACCGTTGCTATAATACCATAACCATGTTACTGTTTAATTTAACAAAATGGAAATGAATTTGATTTCGGCTGTGTTGGACTAGGCGGACATGGAAAGGGATGGCTCATTTGGAATAATTTCCTTAACGTGTCATGAACTAAGCCATAGTTGTCTAGGAAAGCCCAACTGTTTAATTATAAAATTATTATATCCGCATAACAACGGACGCAATCATCTTCCAACTAACACAACATTTCTGTCACCTTCATCAAACTTGTTTGACACTCGTGGCAATAGCAATTAATTAAACATTCAGCCCTCAGCACCTGATAATATAATGTCGAGAGTTGTTTATTACGAAAATGTCGAAAATGTTAAGGAAATAATTTGGGTAGATAAATATTGCTTATGTGGACGGTCTAGGTTAGCTTGAGCTTGTCCATCGAAAAATAAAGTAATTTCCCAATTACAATTCTGACGCTGCTCAAATTCCAACTGGCACGACAAACATTCTATGTACCCATTTGTCAATCATAATGATGCTGAATTCTTCCCTCCCCTTCATAGAGTGGCATCTCCGACTGCTGAATAAAATAGCCTTCTGTCCATATGAGTGGTCGATAGGTAATGTCCTTCCAATCCTGGTCAGCTCGAAAAGAAAACTGCTTTCTCTACAAAGTCAACCTAGCCATCCACATACTTTACGAGGGGATCATCGTTCCAAACTATTTCCTGACTATGGGCCGCCTGAAAGTGTCAGCGAAAATCATGGCCATGATATTTGTAGGTGGAAGCGTCCTATCACTGATGTTCAGATTTAATTTTGTGCTCCAGGAGGGGGACGAGTTCGTGGATGTGCTTGCGGCCTTTCATCGTTTTGAGAAGAATAACCCATGCGGTAAAATTTACGAGAATTGAAATAATTTTGAAATAATTGGTGACATTCAAACAAATTATGTAGGTAATTACTTTTACAGAAATGAAGGGAGTCTACCAATTACTGGCCAAGTCACTTCTGATGCTTGCCATATCGTCTGGCTTTGCCCTGACAGCATTCATTGGGGCCCTGTTGTACGCCAACCCATGTGGGCCGCCGTTTCTTGGATATATCCTCCTCAAGTGGGGAGGCCACTGCCAAGCTCCGCCGTCAATATGGCTGGGACTGCTAAAATTTACCATCGCCATTCCAGATCTCTTCGTGTGGTTTGGCATCCTGTCAGGGTCGGTATTCTCCTTATTCAGCAGCAGCTTCATCTTCATCCAATGTCTGATCCAACAAGTTTACCAAGCCAGTGCAGTGTGGTACTCCGTGGAGAAGCCTCCCATTCCCGAGCATTCCAAATGTACCGACAGCTCCAGCTTTTGGGAGGAATCAATAATGAGGCATATCAGGCCATACTGTCATAAGTTGATAGAAGCAATTAAGTTAATGTGTCCAAAATGTAAATGTTTTGATTAAACAGCAATTTATTTTTTAATAGTTAAATTCTATTTAGGAATAAATAATGACACAGAGGCCATTCATATTACTAAATCCTTCCCCAATTAATCCAACCAAGCTGTTTCTGTTTCCATAATACTTCGCAGACAAATCCAATCCCTGACATGAGAACGCAACCAATCCACAGGAAGAAAATCTTGGCCATCTTCCCATTCAACCTGACTGCTCTTAACTGATTCCCATCCTTCTTCACATTTATTGGTGAGATGACCCTGTTACGATCTTGAACCCTTGCAGAGTGAAAGGTTCCTATGAATTCGACAGCCCATCTGGAATAGATTCCAGATTCAATTACTTGATGGAACACCTCAGCCGGCTTATCATTATTTGGAGGAAGAAATCCGAAATATGCCTTGTCAAGTGTTACCAGCTCCTTCCCAGTCCAGCAATCCTTCCTATCCGTCAACTTCTCCCTCTCTATCTTTTGCTTGACAAATTGTCTTACATTGCTTAAGATGCTCATGCATGATGGCCAAAGACTTACGTAAGCAATTTTTTCACCAAAGCCAATCATTTCAAGGAATGTTTGATGATCTTCTTCGGCGATGCTCCCCCAAAGTAACTTTCTCAATGATATCAGCCCAGGAGTATGTTTCAGAGTGTCGTCCTGGTAGGGTGCCAATGTAAGATTAAGAGAAGCTATTGCAGCCCGATGGCATAGTATAATTATTCGTCACCAACTGGTCCAAATTGGAATATGCTGCATCTTCAGGAGGAGTTATCAGGTAGCTTGTCAAGGATCCGGAAAAGATATTGGACAGGACTGTGCAGAGCATTGCCCACATGGTCAGTGGAAATGTTTTCCTCAGTTGGACCAGGAAGTTCCCAGACAGACCTGGAGTGACTAAAATGGAAAGGAAGAGAAGGAACGGGAAACCCATTTTCATGAACTTCAATTTTAGTTTGAGGCGGAGCAAGAGGGAAAGGATCATCATTGATGTGACAAGACAAATCCAACCGTGGAGATCCATTGCTCCAGTGAAACCGGCTATTGACCACCACCGACCATCATTCCGTTTACGTTTGATATCGCAATAGACAAAGTTTATTGGACCATCATACACTTGCACATATTTTGGAAGCTGTTGATGGCTAATTCCTGTTCCAGGTCTGCTGAAATTACGGCCTCGATAAAATGTCCATAAACAGTTGGTGCTCCTTCCACTCCAACCATTAGTCAATATTGAGATGATGGTTATCACGTCGCGGTTGCTAATTTCGGGAGGAATATCTGAAGAGATTTTGATGGAAGGGACAACCAATGACCTGTTCATTGCTACGGCAACTATGTTTGATAGAATGATTGTTGTAGCCCAGAAATTCGGAGGGGGTTTAAGTTCGTTGGTGTAAAAGTCCCGGATTCTGGGGTAGGATTCTAAGGTGAAGTCAACAAGCTTTTGGGGGACACCTGAGCAGTCAAACATTATTGTGTTTGGACCCTCCATCATCAGTTCCACAACCTACTTCCAATCATGCTAAACATTACGATTCAGTGGAGTGATGTATTTCAAACTCGCGTGCTGGTGACGCAATTACTATTATATGTTGATTAGGAAACCAAAATATACGGAAGGTAAAATTATGATAACATCATGCTTTTAGCCAAGAAGGTGCTTTTATCGTGCATTATAAAATTAATTTTATCGCAATAATATAATATACGATGAAACTGGTCACTTAATGTATGCTAATAGCTACATCAATTCATAGACTGAGTTTTGTTGACTTGTTGATGAACATTTAATGCTGATGATGCTGATGATGTACGATAATATGGCATGAAGGCCAATTATCGTGACTTTATGGCCATATAAAACCAAAGCGTGAAAAGGGCTGAATTTCTTCTGAAATATCCCAATATGAAGTTGGTAATATCTTATCGCCAGAGAACACCTTTAACTTCCTAACATGGCGAAGAGGTTTGTCCCGAATAATATTTTTCTAGAGATATTAAAAGCTTCCATGACATCGCATCGTCAGAACATGAAAGGCAAATGCATAACAATATGTATTATTATTGACACAAAGCAATTCACTGGCGTGCTGATTAAATATTATCAATTTTGTAAAATTTATTTTTAGGAAAAGTGGACGTGGTGATGTTGCTGTAAATTACTGAGAGTTTAATGACATGTGCCGCCACCCATCATGCCTGTTTAAAACAATATCATGAAAAATATGAAAATGGCTGATGTCTTCTGAAATATTATATTTAATAGTTACCAATCTCTTATTACCTGAAAATACCATGCATGTGTATCTATGTATTTCCACCTTTGATTCTTTAACACTTCAAGGGCGTAGGCCAGGGGTAGGCTCTTCAGTAACCTTTATCATGTTAAATAGCTATCGTGCCAATTGTCAATAATTATTTTTGCAATTTAAATTATCCTTGTCAATAATCACTAGATCCTCCCTTTATATGTTAGTTCCACAACCGACTAGTTATTGGCCTACCAGGAGTGGGTAAAGTATAAACCAAATCATGCTTTAATAATTTAAACATTTTATGCAAGGATCATCAACCAGCAAAAGGCGTAGTAAAGTGAACACTAGCACAAAATTGTGAAACATATTTGGATGCTTAAATTAACACCTAGTTTCGGTTACTGTCGCGTAATTGACACTGGAAAGATAATATCCCTGTCACCCTTAATTAAAGTCAAAACATCAGTTTAAGTTGGTCACCTTCCAGCCTCAACCCAGGGGCTCCAATGGGGTCCATATCATATCCATACCGATCAATTATCTCTCCAAATTCCTAACCCTGTCATATCATGTCATAACACAAGCGGTACTGAAAAGTGAGCAACCAGTATGTAGTGGGACTTTAAAAGTGATAGAAACCCCAACTTCTGATATACGGACAAACCCCAGTTTATAATTTGTAATCATGCTTATTGCAACCCTACCCCTCACCCGTCTCAATCTTCGGGTGCTGGAATGGTTGACCCTCTGTCCCTACGAGTGGCCCTCGGGTAATACATCGCCGTCTATTATCAACTCCAAGAAGAAGAGGAATCCCTATAAATTGAACCTCATCATCCACGTACTGTATGGAACGGTAATATTTACAAATTACCTGGCCACTTTGAATAGTATGGCTGTCTCAGAGAAAATGACTGCTGTGCTCTTCCTCGCAGCATATGTAGTATGCTCATTGCTCAGGATGAATTACGCAATGAGGGATGAAAATGGACTGATTCACGTTATTACTACCTGTCATACATTTGAAAGGAATAACAAAATTGGTAAGGCAAATAATGAGTAAATTATCATCATACTTAAAATGCAAGCTAATGATTTGATGTGCTTCCCTCGACTAGTTACAACTGGGGCTACCATGGTCATCACAAAGTGGATTCAGATGGTGGGAATAATCAACAGTTTCACAATGCCCGCTTTAACTGGTCTATTAATATACGTTCGACCATGCATGCCACCCTTCCTGGGATATATGCTACTGTATTGTGATCCCAATTTGAATTGCACTCAAATCATCAGATTAGTGGCTCTTGTGGTGGATGTCTACATGTGGTTTGGCGTGGCGGTCACCAACGTATTCTTCATTTTCAATGGGACCTTCGTCCCTATCCAGTGCTTACATCAGTACCTAATTCATGCACTTAAGATCCTCAGCAAGGGACTCCCTGTCCATTCCTTTTCCCAGTCTGAATACAGCGGATTCCAAATCTACAGACAAGTCCAACTTCTGGGCGCCATCATGAATGAGGTATGCCAGGAACTGGTAGTTCCATCCATGATGATTGGGGCTTGGGGTGGGGTTGTGACGTGCCTTTACACATGTGTAAAGTTGCATAGATCCATCCCTATGCCGGGATTTCTGGTCTTCCCATTTGGGCTGATGAGTGGGATCATCCTAATCTTTATGATTGGGGTGGCGGCTGGAGTATTGGCAGAGTCCGAGAGATGCTTGGGAGTGGCAAGAAATATTTCTGGGGACAGGAGAAGGATCTATTATAATAGGATGGTGAGGTCAATGTGGATGGTCAGAGTGAAATTTGGAGCAACAAATTTTGTGGACAACTTGACCCCATTTAATATTACCAGTCATGCCTTGAATAACTGCGTTAGTTTGATGTTGATCTCGTAGATTTCGGACCATGTTATGATTCTGGTTGTTGTGTATTGTAATTGACCTGATGGAATGGAAAACATGAATATTTTGTGATTGAACATTTGCATATGATTTATATTATGTAAATGCAATCATTTAATGTACTTAAGAAGACAATATTTCAATTCAAATAGCCAAGAGCCAAGAAGAAAGAGCCAATTCAAATATGAAAGGATTATGGATTCCAAAATAACTGCATAATACGTCTAATGGGCAGAAACAAGAAATAATTATGTTCTTGATCCAGTTCGAAGTAATGTCGATGAAGCCACAAAGGGAGCTGTGATCAAAGTTATGATTTTACTCAAATAAAATGGCTTTTAAGTTGTGTTTGAAATGTTCGATCTTTTTCACAATTTTTTCCAAATTAAATAATGTATAAATGCCTGAATTCTAATAATTGACAAAAATGTATTTTTTTGTGGCTTTTTCTTTGTCTAAGCATACAGGCGAAAAGACAATACACGAATTCGATGTTCAATGTTCACTGAAGTCGACCTGTATTATAATTAGAAAGAATTGGAAGAAGTCCTTTTGCAGCGTCAAAGCAACCCTTGACTTAAAAAAATGTATATATTGACTGATAGCATCAAAGTGAATTGTGCATGAAAATTTGTTTCTGGTTATGCGAGAAGGCGCAGAGGTAATGACGCATGACAATGGTTTGGCGATCAAAACAAAAGAGGAAATGTATCATTTCAAAGACCATAAGGATAACTACATCCGTCGTCCGTCGTTCTTAAGGGACAAGCTTTGTAAGCATACTTTATTACTGAAGACGAAATGCAGTCTAGGACAATGCCAAACAAACTCACCCTGACTTCTTCATCATAACAAGATGTAACTTTGGGACCACATTGTTGGAATTTTGTGGTTTCAAAATTAAGTTTGTTTTAATCATAATTACTTAGGATAATACTCTAAGGAATTGCATGAATGTGTTCAATAAATTTATTCCCGCGAATTATTTACAATGCCTAATGTATCATTACATGACACATTGGTGGAAACCCAAACTAGTTTCCTATGACCATGGCCCACATCTTTCTCCGTCCAAATACTTTCCAGTACAACTTCCACTTTGCAAGTTGCCACCGTCCCAGTATATTCCGCCAGCGAACCGCCCCACCCAATCTAACAGAGGTGAGGTAGGCCAAGAATGCATTCCCAGATTTAGCATTTCTCCAATTCCTCCTCCACAGTCGAAAAAGAAGTACACTCACTGGAACAGCCACCACCCCCAATGAGTAGCACAGAAGAGTCCAATTGGGGATGTTATGCTTATCGGTACAGGCTCTTCAATTGATAACTTTCTTTGATGGAATCCCCCCATAGTTCCCATGTTCAGTATTGCCGACCGTGACTGTACAAGCTGATATAGACCCATCTCCGTCACCCTCGAGTTCAAGGTTGAGGCCCTGCCAGACATATACGACCAGATTCTTACATCCCGCGGAAAAAATCCAGCAAGCTTTATTGTTGCCACCATGTCATAGGATTTACAAATGTGGGTGCTCCCAAATTCCAGGATCCCATTCCCAGTGAGGTGCATCCGGTTAGAAGTGGTGATGTGCCCAAGGACCAGTTTCTTCTCCACAAGCAGAGGAACATAATGAGTAATATTGGAATGCATGGGTTCCGTACTGTAATACATAAAGTCAGCAATATGCCCATTGAAGATAGCGTCCAAGCCCTGTCTAAGTTTTGGTGAGACAGCCTCGTAAGCCGCATACACTAAAGCCTTGCTCAAACCAGTACTCAGCAAAAATAACTTGTGTCCCCACCTCTGGAACAAATCGCTGAAGGAGGGGTTGTCCAGAAGGCGAATCCCTTCCGGTTTTATATACGCCAGATATGCATATGACAGGAGGGTTATCCATATGAGGAAAAAGACGAGCACTTTCCTTGGATGGTTGAACATCAACGATTGCCCCAGCATGGATAGAAAGAGATCCAATCCCAAATAAAGATTTTGGGTGAGCAAACTATACACCCCAGTGAGTGCAAGGGCACAGGCCAATATGCTTGGGCTGAAGATAGATTTGAGGGAGTAGTCCACCTCCAAGACTGAAACAGAACTAATATCTCTGCAGGAGATCCCCTGAAATCCATTCTCCCCAACTATTGAGATGGAACCTCGGGTCTGAGCAAATTTGTTTGCCAGATGCAAATTCGGGTCCCGCCATATGCCAATATTGAGCAACCATTTGGGATCGAATACCAAGTTAGTTTTCGACAATTCCGATGCTCTGACTAGGCTCACATTCAAGCTTCTTTGGAGGGAAGAGATTACCAGGCCCTCCAGAGCAAAACAGTCCCGCATGGCCTTGTAGAATTTATTGGATGATGTGTCCACATCAGGGCTAAGACACTCTGCTGGAATGGGGGCAGCCGCTCCTCGGATTTCCAATCGAGCTAGTTGGCCATAGCCATTACTGTTGAGGATATTAGCAAAGTGTTTAATATCAGAAATAGTAGGATCGCCCTCTTTGTACCACGCAAAGGGACTTTCACAAAAGTAGCAAATTGCCCCAATGTTGGAGGCCCCATCATAGAACACGATGGAGGCATGGAATGGTTCCGTGTCTACGACAAATAGTTCATTCGCAAAATGAGCTATTAAGGGATTGTCCAGGTCCACCGGGATCATAAATAGAACCCAATCGGATGTCCCATATCCGGATCTGGTTATCCCCTCAGTGGCTTCCTCCAAGCTGGTTGTGAGCATGTTAAATATTTCGCAAGGGGATCTGAATTTTGGAATGAAACGGAAATATTTGGAATGGATGGTCAGCGGGGGGTCATCGTCAAGCTGCTCCCCTACTTGGTCGTTGACTGCCCACACCATTCTATTTGTGTAGGTCAGTATTTCAGCGGGACGTTGTCTACTATTACTCTGCATAAGTTGTGAGTGGTCCCCGTTAGCAGAATCAGAATAATTCGAAGTAATTATGTGGAGCAGACAATCCGACTCCAACTTGAAGGGTAGCGGAGCTAAGGATGCAATTAGGGGGGTAGAAATGGAGAACAAAAAAGGGAAAATGAAAACAATCCAAACTGATACATCAATCCACATTGTAGTAATCCTATTCAAATCAATATGGCACGAATTCGAATCACCGCCACGTAAGTTGTTGAAGTGTCCAATATACACGAGTTAAATAGTGTCAATAACGCAATCACTTTTACAATTGCAAAGTCTTTTAAAAACTGTAAAGTTCTTGAACTGAAGTTACCAAATCATAAATTAGTTTTCTGTTTGTTCCTAAATTGAGCAAAGCTAGTCGATTATATGAGTTCTGATGGACGATTGGGGTAGAGGTGAATTCAAGTTTGAGATTGAGAGATGAAATTTAATGTAAGAATTAGAATGCTCAAGATTTGCTGTTTTGCAATGTTTAAATATCAGCTATCGCCATTATATTCACATATGCAATACGTAGATAAGAAAGTAATTACTTAAGAGAAACCACTGTAAAAGTTTTATGTCACTACCGGGAAAAGTGTTATGTCTATGCTACTTATGTAGATATGAATAGAGTTATGTAGATTGATTAAATGTGTGTAGGGTAGCCATACATATAATTTGGTCGTTGTTGCTCATAACTGGTATTTTCCTTCCTAACCTGACTGTGTAAATAATATAACGATCATGTAAGAAAAAAAATACTTTTAGGTAGCTACCCAATGCTCACATTTCGGAAAAGGCCAATCCTATGCCAAAATATTTTAGCATTGGCTGGCAAGAGTGAATATTTTCTAGTTTAATTTAAGCCAAATCTAGCTGCCTAAATACTTATTGGAGGTGTAAACCGGAGTGGGCAAATGTCGTAAATTATATCATTAAAATGGACTCCATTCGCTCAGAGCTGGAACAAATGTATAACTACTTGAATATTATATCTGAACATTTATCGGAATGCCAAAGAGCATCACTATAATCACTATGGTAGATCCGTCGATGTTAGCATTTATTTAATTTGTTTTAAATATTGTACGTCATAAATGTAAGTGGGTAATTTTCCAATAATGCGAAAAATATATTATCTTCCAGTTTCGCCATATGATGTACTGAATTTTATTTTTCACTTCAGGACCTTGGGTAATTTTACTTCTGTGCGATCTTGAACCTGATGCAAGCGAAAATCCTTATTTTTTCTACACCCTCCCGTCCTTAATACGATAATGGAAGATTGAAGGGGCAGTCATAACTAGTTGCCGATGGTGTAATATTAGGATGCCGTATATCGTGTGGAAATTTGATAGTCTCCAAACCATTAGCCCCCTGAAAATTTAAGTAGATTTAAATTAGTGGACAATAATTTGTCGAAATACGGTAGTGGAATGGCTTGATTTGTCTTCAGAAATATTGTGATGTCGTGTCCATAATTAACGAAATTATGTCATGTTAATATTATGGACTTATTTTGGCCTCAACATAATACTTATTTTTCTAAACTGAGGCATGATAAATGTTTATATCTGAGTCAGTAACAAAACATTATGGCTTTCACACTTAATCTCGCAAGTTCTATCATGTAGTGAAAATGGAAAAGAAGGATTGAAGGAGAAACCCGCGACAAAATAGAGAAAAATGGTTTCATAAAAGCAAATCTCATACTTTTCAAAAAGAAAGTAAAAACAGTGGCACTAGATATTACTTTGTCATAACGGCAAAAGGTGTAGAATGACGAACCAATTGGAACAACCGAACATTCATAAGTAGCTGGATCCCTTGGGAACGTTTTATTAAAAATCAAACTTCTTTCGTCGGAAATAGAGTCAAGGATTTTACAATGTCAAACTCATTACTAGTGGTAGGAGTCACAAATTGGGCAGACGCATAGTTGGCAGAGAAGCGAATAGATTAATCTAATTGGTTTTTATAAATAAGCACTTATTGTTTTGTGTGTTTTGTTGAACTCATAAGTAATTAGGAATGAAAATTAATAGTTTTCTCAATTGAAATTGCGACTACCGTATTTCAACCAATTTTTTGCGACAAGTAAATTTCCACTAATTCTGCGCGGGTACTAAATTAACGAGGGACCATCAAATTTCCGCACGACACACGGTATACTACTCCTTTGGCCCGGGGAAAGTATTTGTTTGTTTTGAAAGCAGACACATTTTCTGTTACATATTTTAAAATTACTGCTCCGTCGATATACTGACACGACCCTTTTGCTTGGTTGGATCAATGCTTTGATTGTGGGTTTACTGGTAGCATGTTGGGATGTGTTATTGTGTTATTTATTAACATGATATGTAATCAACTATTTCTCCAATGAAAAACCGTGTGTGAACATTGAGTCATTGACTTTATCATTTAAGAATTGAAGACTATTAGCAATTAACGATGCTGCCATTAATTCATGCTGAGCTTGCGTAATATTGTCATTGTAATTTTTTCACAAATGGTAACTCTCAAGCAGGTCTATTTATTTGGCAATCAGCACCATGAAAAGAATATCCCTGATCGTGCTCTGGGATATTCGCCATGCAGAGAAGGCAAAATTCCTAAAACGCAAAAAAACGTCCAAAGCTGAACTAATGCAATGAGTTCAACCAATGCCTTTTTCAAGATTTTTCTTGGCGAATGGCGAAAGTCGCTTTGCACCAAATTCCTAAAATGCATAATCGGACCACCAATGCACAATATATGTATATATATTTATTCTAGCATAATTTGCATAATTTACCGAAAGTCCTTAGAATTTGGTAGAAGAAGTAGAGAATTTTTTCAGTTTTCGAGTCAATTTATTAAAGGTTTAAGTTTAAATCAAGCATATTTAATTCAGGTAATACCTACTCTAAATAGTTACAGAAATATGGTCAATAAATGTCTATCCCAGTGAATTATTTACAATGTTTAGTGTATCATTACATGACAAATTGGTGCAAATACAAACTAGTTACCTTTGGCCATGCTGCCAATCTTTCTCCGTCCAAATACCTTCCAGTACAATTTCCACTTTGCCAGTTGCCACCGTCCTAACACATTCCGCCAACGAACTGTCAAACCCAACCTAACGGAGGTGAGGAAGGCCAAGAATGAATTTTCAGAGTTAGCCTTTCTTCTACTACTCCACAAACGACAAAGGAGTACAGCCACGGAGACAGTCACCACCCCCAATGAGTAAGCACAGAAGAGTCCAATTGGGGAGGTAATGCTTATCGGTCTAGGCTCTTCAATTGATAACCTCAATTGATGAAAACCCCCCATACTTCCCATGTTCAGAATTGCTGACCGGGACTGTACAAAATGATAGAGACCCATCTCCGTCACTCTCGAGTTCAAGGTGGAGGCCCTGACGGACATATATGACCAGATTCTTATATCCCTGGGAATAAATCCCACCAACTTTATTGATTCCACGATGTCAAACGATTTACAAATGTGAGTGCTCCCAAACTCGAGGATTCCGTTACCAGTGAGGTGCATCCGGTTAGAAGTGGTGATCTGCCAAAGGACCAGCTTCTTCACGACAAGGAGCGGAACATACGCAGTAATATTGGAATGGATGGGTGTCTCACTGTAATAAATAAAGTCAGCAATATGCCCATTGAATATATTGTCTAAGCCCTGTCTAAGTTTTGATGAGATCGACTCATAAAAAATATGTACCATGGGCTTGGTCACACCACTGCTCAGCACAAATACTTTGTGTCCCCACTTCTGAAACAAATCGCTGAAGGAGGGGTAGTCAAGCAGACGAATACCTTCAGTTTTTATATACGCCATATAAGCATATGACAGGAGGGTTATCCATATCAGAAAAAATACCAGTATTTTTCTTGGATGATCGAACATCAAAGATTGTCCCAGCATTGATAAGAAGAGATCCAGTCCCAAATAAATGTTTTGGGTGAGCAAATTATACCCCACAGTAAGTGCAAGGGCACAAGACAATATGCCTGGACTGAAGATGGATTTGAGGGAGTAGTCCACCTCCAGCACTGCCATGGACGACCTAGCCATGCAAGAGATTCCCTGGTATCCATTTTCCCCAACTATTGAGATGGAGCCTCGGGTGTGGGCAAATTTGTTTACGATGTGCAAATTTATATCCCGCCATATGCCAATGTTGAGGGACCACTTGGGGTCGAAGGACAAGTTAGCTTTCGACAAGTCCATTGCTCTGATTAGGCTGACATTCAAGCTGCTCTGGAGGGAAGCAATGACCAGCCCCTCCAGAACAAAACAGTCCCGCATGGCCTTGTAATATAGCTTGGGCGAGGTGTCCACATCAGGGCTAAGACATTCTGCTGGAATGGCAGAACTGGCTCCCCGGACTTCCAGTCGCGCTAGTTGGCCGTATCCATTGTTGTTGAGGAGGGTAGCGAAACGCTTAATTTCAGAATATGTTGGATTCCCCTTACCCATGTACCTCTGAACCTTTGCGATACAAAAGTAGCACAATGCCCCAATGTTGGAGGATTCATCATAGAAAATGATGGAGGCATGGAAGGGTTCCGTGTCAACGTCAAATAGCTCATTTCCAAAACGAGCTATTCTGTCATTGTCCGGGCTCACCTTCTCCACTGGGATCATAAATAGAATCCGATCCGAAGTCCCATATCCCGATCTGGTGATCCCCTCAGTAGTCTCCTCCAAGCTGGTTGTGAGCATGCTAAATATTTCACACGGGGATCTGAATTTTGGAATGAAACGGAAATATTTGGAACGGATGGTCAGCGGAGGGTCATCTTCAAGCTGCTCCCCTACTTGGTCGTTGACTGCCCACACCATTCTATACGTGTAGGTCACTGTTTCAGAGGGACGTTGCCTGTTATTGTCGTGCACAAGCTGGGTGTGGTCCCCGTTAGCAGAATCAGAAAAATTCAAAGTAATTATGTGGAGCAGGCAATCCGACTCCAAGATGAAGGGCAATTGAGCTAATGGTGCAACTAAAGCTGTTGAAATGGACAACAAAAAGGGGAAAACGAAACCAATCCAAACTGGTCTAACAATCCTCATTGTGCTATTCCGACTCGAATCAAAATTGTACGAAAGTTTGTTCTGAAGTCCAATAGTTGTGCTTAAACTAGCGTCGCTAGTGCAATTAAAGAGTCCCTCAGAAACTTCAAAGTTTTTAAACCAAAGCTACCAAATCAAAAATTATTTGACGTTTGCTCTTAAATTGACAACATCCAGTTACATGCTGATTTGAGACAGTTTGAAATCGAGTGGAGTTCAAATATACAGATAATTCCAGAATGATCACGATTTGTCATCTTCCAATGTTAAAAATATCAGGTATGGCAACTATATCCACGTAAGCAAACGTAGATAAGGAAGTAATTACTTAAGATAAACCTCTTCAAGAATATTATGCCGCTACCTAGAATAGTGCTATGCTAATCTAATACAACATAGGTGGACATGAATGGAGTTATGAAGAGTATAAGTATGTAAGTATGTTTCGCCATCCCCTTTCATACGACTTGGTTGCTGTTGGCTGTTTTTTCTTCTTCCTAACATGCATGTGAATAACATAACGGTCGTCGGTCACGTAAGAAAAAATACTTTTAGGTTGCTAACCAATGCTCATATTTCGAAAAAGGCCAAGGCTAGGCCAAACTCTCCATAACTCAACTCAATATCCAGGCTGATGCTATTGATCATTAGCTGGCAACGTGAATATTTCCTGGTTAAATTGAAACATAATCCAACTGCCTAACTGCTAGGTACAAGTGGAATCCGGATAGAGTAAATGTCATAAATTAGATCAATAAAATCGGCTCCGCCCGCCCGAACAAATGTCTTTGCCTTACTCTTGGTAAATAATAACGGAATGGGGAGTTTGGAACATTAGGGGATGCCAAAAGCGAGTAAAGTCATTATGCTCGATGTAAGGCTTTATATAATTTATATTGAATATTATATATATTTATTTTGCGCATATTTTACCATTTATTAATACTTTTGCCATCAAAGTAAGCTGTCAACAGTATGCAGAAATCCGTGATATGATGACTCTGAGATTTTCTACGCATGCATCATCTTTTCAATTACTGCTTTTTACCTTTTCTAAATATAACTACTTTGAAATTCACTTACACCGATTCCATATTAACCAAAGATAAACATCTTCAAGATTTTATGCCACTAACTGGAACGGTGTTATGCTAATGCTACATAGGTGGATATGAGTGGAGTTATGTAGATCATATATATGTAAGTATTTATCGCTATTCATACGGCTTGGTTGCTATTGACTGTTTTTTTTTTCTTCTTCTTAACATGCTTGCGAATAACAACGGTCGTCGTCACGTAAGGAACAATATTTTCAGGTAGCTACTCAATGCTCACATTTAAAAAAAGGCCAAGGCTAATATCCAAGACTCAATATCCAAACTGATGCTATTATGAGTATTGGCTTATTGGCTTGCAACGTGAACATTCCCTTGTTAAATTAAAGCATAACCCAGCTACCTAAATACCAAATACAAGTGGAAGCCAGAGTAGGTAAATATCTTATATTACGAGAATAAAATTGTTTCCGCCCTGCCAAAACCCGGAACAAATGCCTTACTCTTGGTCAATAATATCGGAAGGGGAAGTCCGGAATATGTTGAAAAGCATACTCAATATAGTCGATGCATGTTAGGATTTGTTTAATTTATTTTAAATGCTATATTTATTTATTACATGTTATATATATTATTTTTTTTCATAATCTTCTTTTCCATTAATTAATAATTTTGCCAAAGTAAGCTATCCACCATAGAAATCCGGAAAATGATGATTCTGAATATGTCAATGCATGCATCAGCTTTTTTTAATTACTGCCATTCCATATATCCCATCTTGAATATATTCCAGCATCCTCAATATGATTGTGTACATTCACAGCAGATAAATTCTCCGTTTTACGAATTTAAAAATTACTGCCCTGTCGATATCTTGACCCTTGCATGGTTAGACAATTACTTGGCTTGGTGGATTTACTGGAAACATGTGGGTATGTGTTATTTTTTTAACATTTAGGTAATCAACATATTTCTCCCCGAATAATTAACATTACGCTTATGTGACCACCAAACAAACGAAAAATAATGTACGGACATTACGTCATTCACGTTATCGTTTATTAGAGCTAAAATATTATTACCGAGTTACCAATTAAAGTTGCATACATTAACTCTTGCTGAGTTTACGTAATTGTAATATTATCGTCATAAATTTATTATGAACGACAACTCTCAAGCAGGTTCATTTATTTGGTAATAAACTTCATGCAAAGAAGCAACTGGCTCAAATTTACAGGAAAACGTTCAATAGTTCTGAGATCAGAAGTCAGTACAAATGAAACAAACATAATTCTTTTCACTTCTTTAAACTTAGCAATTTATAAATATATCTAGTATGGTAGATCATTGATCCTTGTGGTTTCTCATTTGCTACTTTGCTTTCTAGAAATGAATTTGACCACTCGGACTTGCTTGCTAATAGCAATAATGTTTCTCGAGGATGCTATGTCGGCGACATTTTCTTACGACGGGTCGGATGAGACTCAGACGGATATGAATTTCCGATATGATTACATGGATCCGCAACCAATGGCCGAAAGCAATGAAACGGGTAACTAACTCTAAATTTAACTATATTTTTTATAGTTGCGTTAATAAACAAAACCTAAAGCCTAACCTTTTTTTGAATAGCCTGCCCAAGGACTATTACGGATGCAATTAGCGGCCTCCCTGCCCAGAACGGTGTTTACAATCGGCTACTAATTCACAACAGGTAAGGATAGAGCATAATGATGTCTCGTCGCTGAACAGAGTCGCCGTCATTTAATCATATTCAAAGCATCTATATATGCACGTTGTAATTTGATGCAGTTTAACAGACTCATACGTTGCAGTCAACTTTGATGATGACCTTGCCAAGACCTCACTTGCCTTTAATCCCTCCAAAGTGGCCACAAAAATTATAATTCCTGGACATGGTGCTTTGTGGGAAGGTTTACAGCAGAGAGATTCGTGTGATACGCTCGTTTCTCAGGGAATATTCAAACTTGCAGAATGTAAAATATATGTCACTCAAGCTGTTATCGTCGTCCCCGTGCAATAACGTTTGTCATTTAAATTTGCAGAATACGACAAGCACAACAAAAATTTAAATGTATTTATTCTGGACTGGACTGCGTTTTCCTATGGCTTCAGTTACACGGATTTGGCATTTAATATACACGACCTTGCGGAACATGTGTCCAGCTTCCTTCTCAGACTGTTTTATAATGGCTACTTGCATCCTTTTCCCCACATCCATCTCATCGGCTTCTCAATTGGAGCACACTTAGCTTGAATCGTGAGCCAACAGATTAATGGAATATTTGACTAAATGGAAGATTCCCTAATTGGGAGGATTACTGGGATTGATCCGGCTAAACTATATTTTTTCGACGAGGAAGAATGCAGCGGGATTCGGGGCGCTCTGAACTCTAATCAAGCACAATATGTTGATGTTAGTAAAAAATTATATTTAAACACGACATATTCAAACGAGGATTTTCGTTCAGTTTCGGCTCACATGGTTGGCTTTTAATTTAAGGTAATACACTGCAACTCTGGACAGTGCAACGGTGGTAGTGATAAAAGTCAAATTGGGAATCCAGCCATCGAAGCCCATGAACACTTTTATGGTAAAGGAACCAGCTCAAATTAAATAGCCATTAGATATGATGCATGAATATATTAATTTGATTGTTAAAGTTCGCGGCACGCTGCTAATTTATAGTAAATGGCGGTAAGATCCAACCAGGATGTAGTACCGACTCCCTTCTTGGAATGCGTTTTGATGCCGGTATGTATGTCAATCAATTTTGAAAACAAACATATAATTTACTGAGCTGATAATTGATCTCATGCCGATTTTATATTGTCAAGGGTGTTCCTATCTAAAATGCGTTGAGTATTTTGCTAGAAGTATTACAGAGGAACTTACTGCTTGTGAGTGTACCATTCCGGAGACCAAAACAAGCGTTCCCTGTTACTGCGATTCGCCAGATGTGAGTGGCAGCCACGTTTTTGGGGAGCGAGCAGATGGGTCGAGGTAAATTAAATTACCTAATTGAATGATAAATGTCCTTGAAATAGTAACGAGGGTGAGCTTTATTTGGGTTGATTAAATGTTCTATATTCATTTTAGTCATTGGGAACACAAGGATAAGCTTCACTATCGATTTGGAATTCAACTGTGATGAAATGGACGTAATTTCGCAGTGGTTAAATTGTTGGATTTTTCAAGATTTTGTTTATTTCTTATTTGTAATTAAATTAAGTATATTATAATTAATATTATTATCCTTATTAATAAAAATGACTTTTTAAAACAACATTCTATCAAAATGAAGACAATCGTTCGTTCCGATAGTTCTCATCCATGAAGTTAGCACGAAAGTAATAATTGTCGCCTCCCTCCTTACAGCCAAGTTGGATGGAAACCGATCGGCAAATCATTTGGGAGGGACAGTCATCGACTTGTTCATGGCAATTAGATTAGCAATTAGATTAGCAATTATGGCATTCATTGTGATAAATGTGTCGATTTTTTTGTTGAAACTGACGATGGTAAATAACTTTTGACAAGGAATATATGGAAATGGTTAAATACAATATGCTTAAGGAGACCGTATCAGCATTTGTCGCAGTAAACAGCATAATTGAGATATGACCCGTGG